>JAKWJA010002186.1:0-21104 GCA_027704765.1 Solanum habrochaites
CGGCAAATTTTTGTGTGAGCGGGGGGGGCACCCAGCGGTCCGAACGACGTCGGGCGTTGCATGCCATCATCCCCCTGGTAGTGCAACGCAAACGGTCGAATGACGTCTGGCGTGGCATGACATCAGTGCCTTGTATAGCACCCACGGTCGCAAGTCGGGCGAGGGGGGTGTCAGACATCACTGCCCCTTGGACACACACACATCGGGCATTTTGCGTGGCATGCCATCACCGCCCTTTACAACACACAAACCGGTCGGACGACATCGGGCGTGGCATGGACATCAACCGCTCTCTTGGGAGAGCACACGACGTACTCAACCTTCTGGTCAACACGTCGGGCGTGGCATGCTAACCGCCCTAGGAACGCAAACACGATGGGAAACGTCAGGTGTGGCGATGCCATCACCACCCGTGGACGCACACACTGTCAGAGGACTGTCGGGCGTGGCATGCCATCATCCCGCCTTAAGGGCAGTCACGCACGGTTAGATGACGGGTCGGCTTGCATGAATCACCGCCCTTTTGGATACCACACACGGTCGAAATGACGTCGGGCGTGGGCATGCCATCACCGCCCTTGTACTAGCACGCACGCTCGGATTGGAAGTCGGCGTTTGATGACATCCACCGCCGTTATAGCACACATGGTTCAGAAAACTTCGGGCGTGGCATGACATCACCGCCCGTTTACGCACACACGTCGGCAACGGCAGGCGTGACAATGACATCACCCACCGCCCTAGGGACTCAAACACGGTTGGGCAACCTCAGTCGTGGCATGTTCCATCACCCCACCTTGAACAGTACGACACTTCGACAACGTCGGGAGTGACATGCACAGCACACGCCTTGGCGCAGCACACACCCGTTTGGACTACTATCGGGAGAGGGCATAACTCACCGACTTTGGACGCATACACGGTCGAAGGACTTCGGCATTGCATGCCCTCATAGCCCTTAGACTTTAACACGGGGAACAACGTCAAGCGTTAATCATTAATCACCGTCCTTTGGACACACAAACCTGTCGAGACAACGTCGGGCCCGTGGCTTGACATCACTACTGCCCTTGGACTGCAGGCACGCACGGTAGGATGAACGTCGGCATGGCATGAACATCACTGCCCTTTTGACAGACAACACGGTCGGCAATGTCGGGCGGGCATGAGAATCCCACCCCCTAGACAGCATAACACGGTCGCCAACGTCGGTCGTGGCATGCCATCACCACCGCTTGGACATCACACATACGATCGAAGACATCGGGCGTGGCATTCCATCATCGCCTCTTTGGGCAGCACAAAACGCCGAACGACGTCGGGCGTGGCATGACTCACCGCCCTTGCGACAACCCCCTGTCGAATGATGTCGGGCGTTGGTGGGCAAAAAAAAAAAAATTGACAATCACTGCCCTTGGAAGACACCCAAAGCGTCAAGCCGGTCGAACACTTCGGTGTGGCATGACATCACCGCCCTTGTGCTAGCACACAGACGGTCGAACAACGTCTGTCGTGGCATGGACATCACCGCCGTGGGACTGCACACGCACGTCAGATGACGTCACGTGTGGCATGACATCACCGCCTTGGACCGCACCCCTAGTCTCAACGTCTGTCGTGGCATGACAATCACCCCCGCCCTTGGGACACAACCAACAGGCAAAGTCGGGCGTGGCATGCCCATCACCGCCCTTGGACGCACACAACGCTACGGTCGTAGACGACGTCGGCGTGGCATGACATCACCCCGCCCTTGGACAGCACACCGTCCGGACTACGTCGGCGTGGCATTACATAAGCGGCCCTTGGACAGCCACCACAGGGCTGTCTAACAACTTTCGGGCATGGCAGTGACATCAACGCCTTGGACTCACTCCCGGTCAGACTGACGTCAGGCGTGGCATGCATCCCGCCCGTGGACAACACACACTGTTGTCCAACGTCGGGCGTAGTATCCATCACACCGTCCCTTGACACACACTCAGTCAGACGACGTCGGTGTGGCATTACATCACTCCTCCTGGACTGCACACACGTCGGACGACGTTCGTCTGGCTGTGGCATACATACCGCCCTTGGACAGCCACACGTCGGCAACGTCGGGCTTGGCATACCTCACCTCCCTTGGGAAGCACACACGTTCAGTGCCTACTACGGGCGTGGCATAACATCAACCTGCCCTTTGTACAAGCAACACGCTCGAACGACATCGGCGTGCCATGCCATCATGCCCTTGGAACGTAAAACCAGTCCGAACTCGTCAGGTGTGACATGCCATCACCGCCTTTGGACAACACTCATGGTCAAACGATGTCGGGGGTGGCTTTAAATAACCGCCCTTGCACAGCACACACGGTCGAATGATGTTGGGCATAGCATGACATCACCGCCCTTGGATAGCACACAGGGTCGAACGATGTTGGGCGTGGAATGACATCACTGCCCTTTGACTGCATGCACGGTCGGCAACGTCGAGCGAGGCATGCCATCACCTTCTTTGGACAGCACACACGACCGAAACTACTCAGGTGCGTGACATGCCAATCTACACCGGGCATTTGGACAACACCCACACAACGGTGTGACTATGTCGGGGCGTAACATGAACATCACGCCTTTTTGACAGCACACACACGGTCAACGCGTCGGGCGTGGCTGCCTCATCGCCCTTGGCTGCACGCACGGTCCAATGACGTATCGTGTGCATGAATGACCGCCCGGGACAGCACCCACTCGGCACGTCGGGCGTGGCAACATCACTGCCCTTTGGACACACAACATCGGGCAACATTGGGTAGGCATCCATCACCGCCCTTGTACAACACACACAGTCGGACGACGTCGGGCGTGGCAATGACACACCTCTATGGACAGCACAAACGTCCTACCACGTCGGGCGGGTCCTGACAATCACGCCCTAGTACCAAACACAGTGGTCACGTCAGGCGTGGCATGGCCATCACGCCAGCCCTTAGACAGACACAACAAACGGTCGGGACGACAATCTGGGCGTGGCAAAATGCCATACTCACCTTAAGGCCGCACGCACAGGTCAGATACGTCGTGCGTGGCCTTACATCACCGCCCTTGATCGCACACACATCGAACGACAGTGTCGGGCGTGGCATGACATCACCGCCCTTGGAATGCACGCACGTTCAGGACGAAGTCCGGGCGGTGGCTGACATCACCGCCGTTGACCACACCATGGTCGACAACGTCGGGTGTGCATGACATCACCGTCCCTGGACCGCACATACAGTCGGGCAAAACGGCAGGCGGGTGACATTACATCACCTCACCATCCCCGCCCTAGGACCCAAACACGGGTGGGCAACGAACTCAGGCGTGTAAATGCCATCACCACCCTTGAACAGTACACACTGTCGGACAACACATGATCATCACCCCTCACCTCCTCTTGGCAGCACACACTACTTTTGGACTCATCGGGAAGGTCATCACATCATCGCCTTTGGACAGCACACAACGTTCGAACGATGTCGGGCGTGGATGTCCATCATCGCGTTTGGGCAGCATTACACGGGTCGAAGGACGTCATGCATTGCATGCCATCATAGCCCTTAGACGTTGAAACCCGGTCGATACACACGTCAAGCGTACAGGCAATCACCCGCTTTGGACAGCACACTCGCGGTCAAACTACGTCGGGCGTGGCTTGACATCACTGCCCTTGGGACTTGCACTGCAACTGTAGGGACTACGTCGGGCATGCAAACTTACATCACTGCCCTTAGGTTGGACACACACACAGTCGGCAACATCGCGTGGCCTAACTCACCGCCCTAGGACAAGCATACACGTCGCAACTTCGGCGTGTCATCCATCACCCACCATTGGCCGCACAGCACGATCGAACTACATCGGGCGTGGCAGCCATCATCGTCTTTGGGCAGCCAACCGTCCGAAAACGACGTCCGGCGTTGCATCACATCACCTGCTCTTGCACCAGCACAACACGTGTCGAATGATGTCGGCGTGCAATGACATCACTGCCCCTTGGATATCACACACTGTCGAACGACATCGGGCGTTGCTGCCATCATCGCCCTTGGATAGCACAACTAACACGGTCTAACAACTTCGGGTGTGCATACATCAACGCCCTAGGACTGCCGCACGTTCATATGACGTCGGGTGTGCATGCCAATCACCGGCCCCTTCAGGACAGAACCCCTGGTCGACAATGTCTGGCGTGGCATGACATCACCGCCCTTGGACAGCACACAACGTCGGGCGTGGCATGACATCACCGCCCTTGGACAGCACACACGGCGGACGACGTCAGGCGTGGCATGACATCACTGCCCTTGGACAGCACACACAATCGGACAACGTCGGGCGTGGCATGACATCACCGCCCTTTGACAGCACACATGGTCGAACAACGTCGGCATGGCATGACATAATTGCCCTTGGACTGCACTCACGGTCAGACGACGTCAGGCGTGTCATGACATCACCGCCCTTGGAGCAACATACCCTCACTGTCTTCAAGCCTCGGGCGGTGGCCATGACAATCACTACTTGCCCTTGACAGGCACCACGGTCGGGGACGACGCGGCGTGCATGAACCTACCCGCCCTTGTACCACACACGATCGGGCAAACGTCAGGCTTGGCATTCCTTCAGCTTCCCTGTGGGAAGCACACACTGTCAGGCTACGTCGGGCGTTGGCAGATAACCTCACCCGCCTTTGTAAAGCACACACGGCTCGAAACGACGTGGGCGTGCCATGTCCATCATATCCCTTGGACGGAAAACACAGTCGAACGCGTCAGGTTTGACATGCATCACCAGCTTTGACAACACTCAGGTCAAACGATGTCGGGGGTGGCTTTAATACCGCCCTTCAGACAGCATACACGGTCGAATGAATGTCGGGCGTGCATGCTCATCACCGCCCTTGGACATCACACAGCGTTTGAACGATAGTTGGGCTGGCATGTACATCACGCGCCTTTGACTGCAGCAAAACGGTCCGGCAACGTCGAGGAGGCTTCCCATCCACCCACCGCAGCCCTTTTCATCCTACGTTCCACGATGTCGGGCCTTGCATGACCTCACCTTCTTTGGACAGTCACACATCGGTCGGACACGTCGGGGCATTGCAATGACACATCACACCGACCCCGCCCTTTTGGCAGCACACTGATCGGACTAATGTCGGGCGTGGCATGACATCACCGCCTTTGGACAGCACACCCGGTCGACGACTCGGGCGTGACATGCCATCCCATCACCAGCATTTGGACAGCACACACCGGTGTGACTACGTCGGGCGTAAATGACATCACCGCTTTTGACAATCACACCACACGGTCGATACTCCCCTGTCATTGCGTTGCATGTCATCATCGCCCCTTGGACTTACATCCAACGGTCGAATGCGTCGTCTTGGCAGACCTCCCGGCCCTTGGACAGCACCTACGTCTGCAAGAACGTCGGTGCATGGCATGAACAATCACTTCCCTTGACAACACCCAACAGCGCAACGTTTGCCGTGGCATGCCATCACCCGCCCTTTGACAACCACATCGATCGGCACGACGTCGGGCGTGGGCATTTACATCAACCTCTCTTGACAGCACCCCCAAGAATTCAACACCCGTTCTTCCAACGTCGTGCGTGGTCATGACAATCGCCGCCCTAGGACAAGCAAACACGGTGGGCAACGTCATGCGTGGCATTCCATCACCACCCTTGACAGCACACACGGTCAGCGACGTCGGGCGTGGCCATGCCATCAATCGCCTTGGGCAAGCACGCACGGGTCAGACGACTTCGGGCGTGGCTGAAACATCAGCGCCCTTTATATCACACAAAAACGGTTCGAACGATGTCGTACCAACCGTCGGGAGTGACATGAACATCAACCGCCCTTGGGCAAGCACACGACGGTTGGTACTACAATCGGAAGGGCATACATCCCCCGCCTTTTGACAAACCCAACACACACGGTCGAGACGATGTCGGGCGTGGCATCCATCATCGCCTTTGGGCGCAATCACGGTTGAAGGACGTCAGGCATTTGCATGCCATCAAGCCTTGGACGTTTAAACAACGGTCGAGCGCTGTGTCAAGCGTTGACATCAATCAGCGCCTTTTGGACAGCACACGCGTCGAACGACGTCAGCGTGCGTGACATCACTGCCCTTGGACTGCACGCACGGTAGACGACATCGGCATGCATGACATCACTGCCCTTGGCAGCCACCGCGGTCGCAACGTCGGGCTTGGCATACATCACCGCCCTAGGACCTCTTCACGCTCGGCACAACGTCGGCGTGCATGCCATCACCAACCTTGACAGCACACACGATCGAACGACATCGGGTGTGGCATGCCATCATCGCCTTTGGGCAGCACAAATGGCCGAACGACGTCAGGCGTGGCATGACATCACCGCCCTTGCACAGCACACACGGTCGAATGATGTCGGGCGTGGCATGACATCACTGCCCTTGGATAGCACACACGGTTGAACGACGTCGGGCGTGGTATGACATCACCGCCCTTGAATAGCATACATATTCGAACAAAGTCGGGCGTGGCATGACATCACAGCCCTAGGACTGCACGCACGGTCAGATGAAGTCGGGTGTGGCATGACATCACCGCCCTTGGACAGCACCCCTGGTCGGCAACGTCTAGCGTGGCATGACATCACCGCCCTTGGAGATCACACAACGTCGGCAACGTCGGGCGTGGTATGCCATCACTGCCTTTGGACAGCACACATGGTCGGACGACGTCGGGCGTGGCATGACAGCACGCCCTTGGACAGCACACACGGTCGGACTACGTCGGGCGTGGCATGACATCACCTCCCTTGGACAGCACACACAGTCGACAATGTTGGGCGTGGAATGACATCACCGCCATAGGACAGCACACACGGTCAGCAACGTTAGGCGTGGCATGCCATCACCACCCTTGGACAGCACACACGGTCGGACAACGTCGGGCGTGGCATGCCATCACCGACCTTGGACTAGCTGACACAGTCGGACGACGTTGGGCGTGGTATGACATCATCGCCCTTGGACGACAAACACGGTAGAACGACGTCGGGTGTGGCATGCCATCACCGCCGTTGGACAGCACACACGGTCGGCAACGTCGGGCGTGACATGCCATCATCGCCATTGGACGGCACACACGGTCGAACAACGTCGGGCGTGGCATGACATCACTGCTCTTGGACAGCACACACGGTCGAACGATTGGGCGTGGCTTTAAATTACCGCCCTTGGACTGCACGCACGGAGGACGACATCGGGCGTGGCATGACATCACTGCCCTTGGACAACACACGGTCGGCAACGTCAAGTGTTGCATGATATCACCGCCCTTGGACAGCACACATGGTCGGCAACGTCGGGCGTGGCATGATATCTGCGCCCTTGGACATCACACACGATCGAACGACGTCGGCGTGGCATGCCATCATCGCCTTTGGGCAGCACATACAGTCGAACGACGTCGGGCGTGGCATGCCATCATAGCCCTTGGGCCGGAAACACGGTCGAACGACTTCGGGCGTGGCATGCCATCAACTCCTTTGGACAGAACACACGGTCAAACAACGTCGGGCGTGGTATGCCAGAACCGCACTTGGACTAGCTGACACAGTCAGACGGCGTCACGCGTGGTATGACATCATCGCCCTTGGACGGCAAACACGGTCGAACGACATCGGGCGTGGCATGCCATCACCGCCTTTGGACAACACACAAGGTCAGCAACATCGGGCGTGGCATGCCATCATCGCCTTTGGGCAGCACAGACGGTCAGACGACGTTGGGCGTGACATGCCATCACCGCCTTTGGACAGCACACTCGGTCGAACGACGTGAGGTGTGGCATGCCATCATTGCCATTGGGCAGCACACACGGTCGAACGATGTCGGGCGTGGCATGACATCACCTCCCTTGGACTGCACGCATGATCGGACAACGTCGGGCGTGGCATGACATCAACGCCCTTGGACAGAACACACGGTCCAATGATGTCAGGCGTGGCATGACATCACCGCCCTTGGTTTGCACGCAAGGTCGCACGATGTTGGCCGTGGCATGACATCACTGCCCTTGGACATCACACACTGTCGGCAACGTCGGGCGTGGCATGTCATCACCGCCCTTGGACATCACACACGGTCAAACGACGTCGGGCGTGGCTTGCCATCATCGCCTTTGGGCAGCGCAAACGTTCAAATGACGTCGGGTGTGGCATGACATCACCGCCCTAGGACAACACACACGGTCGAACGATGTCGGGAGTACCATCACATCACCTCCCTTGGACTGCACGCACGGTCGGACGACATCTGGCGTGGCATCACATCACCGCCCTTGGACAGCAGATACGGTCGGCAACGTCGGGAGTGGAATGACATCACTGCCCTTGGACATTACACACGGTCGGCAACGTCGGGCGTGGCATGCCATCATCGCCCTTGGACAGCACACACGGTAGGAAGACGTCAGGCGTGGCATGCCATTATAGCCCTTTGACCGCAAACACGGTCGAACGTCGGGCTTGACATGCCATCATTGCCTTTGGACATCACACACGGTCGAACGACATCGGTCGTGGCATGCCATCACCGACCATGGACTACAAACACGGTAGAACGACGTCAGGCGTGGCATGCCATCACCGCCTTTGGACAGCACACATGGTCAGCAACGTCGGGTATGGCATGCCATCATCGCCTTAGGGCAGCACAGAATGTCGGGTGTGGCATGTTATCACCGCCCTTGGACAACACAGACGGTCGGATCACATCGGGCGTGCAATGCCATCACCGCCCTTGGAGAGAAGACACTGTCGGACGAAGTCGGGCGTGGCATCACATCACCGCCCTTGGACAGCACACAAGGTCAGCAACATCGGGCGTGGCATGCCATCATCGCCTTTGGGCAGCACAGACGGTCAGATGACGTCGGGCGTGGCATGCCATCACCGCACTTGGACAGCACACACGGTAGGACGACGTCGGGCGTGGAATGCCATCACCGCCCTTGGACAGCACACACGGTCGAACAATGTCGGGCGTGGCATGACATCAACGCCCTTGGACTGCACGCACGGTCAGACGACGTCAGGCGTGGCATGACATCACCGCCCTTGGAAAACACACACGGTTGTCAACGTCGGGCGTAGTATACCATCACCGTCCTTGGACAGCACACACGGTCAGACGACGTCGGGCGTGGCATGACATCACTGCCCTTGGACAGCACACACGGTCGGACGACGTCGGGCGTGGCATGACATACCGCCCTTGGACAGCACACACGGTCGGCAACGTCGGGCGTGGCATTCCATCACCTCCCTTGGGAAGCACACACGGTCAGGCTACGTCGGGCGTGGCATAACATCACCGCCTTTGGACAGCACACACGGTCGAACGACGTCGGGCGTGCCATGCCATCATAGCCCTTGGATGGAAAACACAGTCGAACGACGTCAGGTGTGACATGCCATCACCGCCTTTGGACAACACTCATGGTCGAACGATGTCGGGGGTGGCTTTACATAACCGCCCTTGGACTGCACGCACGGCGGACGACGTCGGGCGTGGCATTACATCACTACCCTTGGTTAACACACGGTCGGCAACGTCAAGTGTAGCATGACATCACCGCCCTTTGACAGCACACACAGTCGGCAACGTCGGGCAAGGCATGATATCAGCGCCCTTGGACATCACAGACGATCGAACGACCTCGGCGTGGCATGCCATCATCGCCTTTTCGCAGCACAAACGGTCAAACGACGTCAGGCGTGGCATGACATCACCGCCCTTGGACTGCACACACGGTCGGACGATGTCGGGCGTGGCATGACATCACCTCCCTTGGACAACACACACGGTTGAACGACGTCAGGCGTGGCATGACATCACCGCCTTTGGAAAACACACACGGTCGAACGACGTCGAGCGTGGCATTCCATCATCCCATTTGGGCAGCAAACACGGTCAAACGACGTCGGGCGTGGCATGACATAACCGCTCTTGGACAGCACATTAAGTCGAACAACGTCGGGCGTGGCATGACATCACCGCCTTTTGGAAGGACACACGGTCGGACGACGTAGGGCGTTGCATGCCATCATCCCCTTTGGGCAGCACAAACGGTCAAACGACATCGGCGTGGAAAGACATCACCGCCCTTGGACAGGACACACGGTCGAACAACGTCGGTCGTGGCATGCCATCACCGCCTTTGGACAGCACACATGGTCGGCAACGTCGTGTGTGATATGCCATCACTGCCCTTGGACAACATACACGGTCGGAAACGTTGGGCGTGACATGCCATCACCGCCTTTGGACAGCACACTCGGTCGAAGGACGTGGGGTGTGGCATGCCATCATTGCCGTTGGGTAGCACACACGGTCGAACGATGTCGGGCGTGGCATGACATCACCTCCCTTGGACAGAACACACGGTCCAAACTTTTTTTGGGCGTTGCATGACATCACTGCCCTTGGACATCACTGCACGGTCAAATGACGTCGGGCGTGGCATGCCATCATCGCCTTTGGAAAACACACATGGTCGAACGATGTCGGGAGTGGCATGACATCACCGCCCTTGGACTGCACGCACGGTCGGACGACGTCGGGCGTGGCATCACATCATCACCCTTGGACAGCACACACAGTCGGCAACGTCGGGCGTGGCATGACATCACCGCCCTTGGACATTACACACGGTCGACATCGTCGGGCGTGGCATGCTATCATCGCCCTTAGACAGCACACACGGTCGGAAGACGTCGGGTGTGGCATGCCATTATAGCCCTTGGACCGCAAACACGGTCGAACGACGTCGGGCGTGACATGCCATCATTGCCTTTGGACAGCACACACGGTCGAACGACGTCGGGCGTGGCATGCCATCACCGACCATGGACTACAAACACGGTAGAACGACGTCAGGCGTGGCATGCCATCACCGCCTTTGGACAGCACACACTGTCGGCAACGTCGGGCGTGGCATGCCATCATCGCCTTAGGGAAGCACAGAAGGTCGGGCGTGGCATGCCATCACCGCCCTTGGACAGAAGACACTGTCGGATGACGTTGGGCGTGGCATCACATCACCGCCCTTGGACAGCACACACGGTCGAACGACGTCGGGTGTGGCATGACATCACCGCCCTTGGACTGCACGCATGGTCTGAGGACGTCGGGCGTGGCATGACAACACTGCCTGTGAACAGCACACATGGTAGAACAATGTCGGGCGTGACATGACATCACTGCCTTTGGACAGCACACACGGTCGAACGACGTTGGGCGTGACATGCCATCACCCCCTTTGAACGGCACACACAGTCGAACGACGTCGGGCGTGGCATGACATCACCGCTCTTGGACAACACACACAGTCGAATGACGTTGGGCATGGCATGACATCATCGCCCTTGGAAAGCACACACGGTAGGACTACGTCGGGCGTGGCTTGACATCACCGCCCTTGGACTGCACGCACGGTCGGCAACGTCGGGTCTGGGATGCCATCACCGCCCTTGGACATCACACACGGTCAAACAACGTTGCGCGTTTGGACAGCACACACAGTCTGCATTGTCGGGTGTAATATACCATCACCACCCTTAGACAGCATACACGGTCGGCAACGTCGGGCGTGGCATGCCATCACCTCCCTTGGACAGCACACACAGTCGGACTACGTCCGGCGTGGCATGACATCACCGCCCTTGGACAGCACACACGGTCGAACAATGTCGGGCGTGGCATGCCATCATCGCCAATGGGCAGCACACACGGTCGAACGACGTCGGGCGTGGCATGACATCACTGCCCTTGGACTGCACGCATGGTCGGACGACGTCGGGCGTGGCATGACATCACCGCATGTGGACAGCACACACGATCGAACGACGTCGGGCGTGACATGCCATCATCGCCTTTGGATAGCACACACGATTGAATGACGTCGGGAGTGGCATGCCATCATCGCCTTTGGGCAGTACACACGGTCGAACGATGGCGGGAGTGGCATGCCATCATAGCCCTTGGAAAGGAAACACGGTCGAACAACGTCAGGCGTGACATGCCATCACCGCCTTTGGACTGCACGCACAGTCGGACGACGTCGGGGGTGGCATGCCATCATCTCCTTTGGGCAGCACAAATGGTCAAACGACGTCGGGCGTGGCGTGACATCACCGCCCTTGGATAGCACACACGGTCGAACGAAGCATCGCCTTTGGGCAGCACAAACGGTCAAACGACGTCGGGCGTGGCATGACATCACCGCCCTTGGACAGCACAAACGGTCGAACAATGTCGGGCAAGGCATGACATCACCGCCCTTGGACTGCACGCATGGTCGGACGACGTCGGGCGTGGCATGACATCACCGCCCTTGGATAGCACACACAGTCGGCAACGTCGGGTGTGATATGCCATCACCACCCTTAGACAACATACACTGTCAGCAACGTCGGGCGTGGCATGCCATCACCGCCCTTGGACAGCACACACGGTCGGCAACGTCGGGTGTGATATGCCATCACTGCCCTTGGACAACATACACGGTCGGAAACATCGGACGTGACATGCCATCACTGCCTTTGGACAGCACACTCGGTCGAACGACGTCTGGTGTGGCATGCCATCATCGCCGTTGGGCAGCAAACACGGACGAACGACGTAAGGCGTGGCATGACATCACCTCCCTTGGACTGCACGCATGGTCGAACGACGTCAGGCGTGGCATGACATCACCGCCCTTGGACAGCACACACGGTCGAACAATGTCGGGCGTGGCATGACATCACCGCCCTTGGACTGCACGCACGGTCGGACGACGTCGCGCGTGTCATGACATCACCGCCCTTAAACAGCAAACACGGTCGGCAACGTCGGGCACTTGGACAACACACACGGTCGAACGACGTCGGGCTTGGCATGACATCACCGCCCTTGGACAGCACACACGATCGAACAACGCGGCATGGTATGCTCACCGCCTGGACGGTACGCACGGGTCGGATGACGTCGGGGGCGTGGAATAGAGAAATAACCGCTGTGGATAACACACAAGTCGGCAACAACGGAGTTCCATGACATCACGCCCATGGACAGCACACACGATGGCAAAAGTCGTGGGGTGGGGCACGTCATCAAGCCCTGAAATACACACGGTTCATCCGACGTCGGGCGTGGCATGGACATCACACCCTTGGACCTACACGGCACTGTCGCGGAGGAACGTCTGGAGTGGCATGACATCACCGCCCTTGGAAGAAAAATTAAGGGAGGGAATACTTCCTCTTCCAACCCCGCCCAGTCGGGCGTGGCATGACATCACCGCCCTTGGACAGTACACACGGTCGGACGACGTCGGGAGTGGCATGACATCAACTCCCTTGGGCAGCACACACGGTCGGCAACGTCGGGCGTGGCATGACATCACCGCCTTTGGACAGCACACACGGTCGAATGACGTCGGGCGTGGCATGCAATCATCGCCTTTGGGCAGCACACACGGTCGAACGATGTCGGGCGTGGCATGCCATCATAGCCCATAGACGACAAACACGGTCGAACGACGTCAGGTGTGACATGCCATCACCGCCCTTGGACTGCACGCACGGTCTGACGACGTCGGGCGTGGCATGCCATCACCGCCCTTGGACAACACACACGATCGACAACGTCGGGCGTGGCATGACATCACCGCCCTTGGACAGCACACACGGTCGGCAACGTCGGGCGTGGCATGCCATCACCGCCCTTGGACAGCACACACGGTCGGACGGCGTCAGGCGTGTCATGACATACCGCCCTTGGACAGCACACACGATCGAACGACGTCGGGCGTGGCATGCCATCACCGCCATTGGACAGCACACACGGTCAGACGATGTCGGGCGTGGCATGACATCACTGCCCTTGGACAGCACACACGGTCGGACGACGTCGAGCGTGGCATGATATCACCGCCATTAGACAGCACACACGATCGGCAACGTCGGGTGTGGCATGACATCACCGCCTTTGGACAGAACACACGGCCGGCAATGTCGGGCGTGGCATGCCATCACCGCCCTTGGACAGCACACACGGTCAAATGACGTCGGGCGTGGCATGTCATCACTTCCCTTGGACAGGACACACGGTCGAACGACGTCGGGCGTGGCATGCCATCACCGCCCTTAGACAGCACACACAGTCGGACGACGTCGGGCTTGGCATGACATACCGCCCTTGGACAGCACAAACGATCGAACGACATCGGGCGTGGCATGCCATCATTGCCTTTGGGCAGCACTCACGGTCAAACGACGTCGGGCATGGCATGACATCACCGCCTTTGGAAAGCACACACGGTCGAATGACGTCGGGCGTCGTGGCATGCCTCACTGCCATAGAAGCACACACCGTCGGAACGACGTCAGCTTTTTGGAATGACATACCGCCCATGGGACACAGCACAAACGACGAACGAATCGGGCGTGCATCAAATTGCCTTTGGACAGCCTCACAGTCAAACGACGCGGGCATGGCATGACATAACCGCCTTTTTGGAAAGCACAACACACGTTCGACTGCGTCGGGGCGTGACATGCCATCATGCCTTTGGACGGCAACAACGGTTTCGAAAGACAACGGGTTGTGTTGGCATGACATCAACCCGCTCTGGATAGCACACACGGTCGAACGACACGGGGTGGCATTACATCCATGCCCTTAGGAAAGCAACACACGTCGGACGACGTCGGGCGTGTGAATGACATCACCTCCCTGGAAAGCACACACGGTCGGACGATGTCGGGAGTGGCGGGAAATCACCGGCCCTTGGGCAGCACATAAAGTCAGGACTAAGCAGGAAAGGACATGCCATCTCACCGCCCTCCCTTGGACAGCACACACTCGGGGACGGACGTTTTCGGCGTGGAATAAAATCACCGCACTGGATACACACACGGTCGGCAAGTCGGGCGTGGCCATGCCATCACCGCCTTTGCGACAGCACACACCGGTCGGCAACGTCGGGCGTGGCATGCCATCATCGCTTGGGGCAGCACAGACGGTCGGACGGACGTAGGGCATGGCATGCCATCACTGACATTGGACAGCAACACACGGTCAGACGACTTCGGCGGTGGAATGCCATCACACCCTGGACAGCAGAAACGGTCGAATAACGTCTTGGCGTGTCATGACACTCACCTCTCTTGGAACTTCACGCATGTCGGACGACGTCGGGTATGGCATGCATCCCGCCCTTTGACAACAAAAAAGGGTCGGGGCACTCGGCTGTGGAATACCATCACCGTCCTTGGATGGTACACACGGTCATTAGTACGTACGGTCGTGGTATGGACTCAATGCCCTTGGACAGCACAAACGGGTAGGCAACGGCGGGGTTGTGATATGCAATCACCGCCCTTGACAACGACGACGGTCGAATGATGTCGGGCCCGTGCATATGACTCACCCACTTGGGAGACGCATGTCGGACGACCGTTTCGGGCGTGGATAACATCACCGCCCTTGGACAGAACACACGGTAGAATGATGTCAGGCATCATGAAATCACCGGCCCTTCTGACTGCACGCAAGGTCGGACGACGTTGGGCATGGCATGACATCATCGCCCTTGGACATCACATACAGTCAAACGACGTCAGGGGGTGGCATGCCATCATCGCCTTGGGCCAGCACCAAATCACGTATCAGCGACGTCGGGCGATGGAACTTCCAAAAAAATCACTGCCCTTGGGGACAGCACACAGGAGAACGATGGCGGGCGTGTCATGACATCACCGCCCAGGGACTGGCATGAACGGTGGGACGACGTCGGGCGTGGCTTGTAATACCAACTTGGACCGCACAACGAGGTAAAGCAACTTCGAGCGTGGCATGTCATCACAGCCCTTGGACAGCACACACGGTCAGACGATGTCGGGCGTGGCATGACATACCTGCCCTTGCACAGAACAACAGTCGAACGACGTCGGGCGTGGCATTACATCATCGCCTTTGCGCATCACAAACGTTCAAACGACGTCGGGCGTGGCATGCATCACCGCCCTTGGAAAGCACACACGGTCAAACGACGTCAGGTGTGGCATGACATCAGCGCCCTTGGCCAGCACACACGGTCGAACGACGTCGGGCGCGGTATGAGATAACCTCCCTTGGACTGCACGCATGGTCGGACGACGTCGGGCGTGGCATGACATCTCAGTCGTTGGAAAGCACAAACGATCGGCAACGTCGGGCAAGGCATGACATCACCGCCCTTGGACAGCACAAATGGTCGTGAATGTCAGGGCGTGCATGCAAAATGACCTTGGACAACACACACGGGTTGGACGACGTGGCGTGGCCATGACTACCGGGCCCTTTGGACAACCCACAAATGATCGAACGAGTCGGGCCATGGCATGCCATCATCGCCTGTGGGCAGCACTCACGGTGAAAGTGAAAGGACGTCGGGCACATGTCATGCCCTCAATCTCTTGTGGGTAGCACACACGGTTCTCGAAAAGACGGGTCGGGAGTTGCATGACATCACCGCCTCAGGGACACTGAACTTGGTCGGACGCGCGGGCGTGGCATGAAAATCCTCCCCTTGGACAACACACACAGTCGAACGATGTTGGGCGTGGCATGACATCACCGCCCTTGGACTGCACGCGCTGTCGAACAACGTCGGGCGTGGCATGACATTACCGCCCTTGGAGAGCACACACAGTCGGCAACGTCGGGCGTGGCATGCCATCACAGCCCTTGGACAGCACACACGGTCAGAAGACGTCGGGTGTGGCATGACATCACTGCCCTTTGACAGCACACACGGTCGAACGACGTCGTGCGTGGCATGCCATCATCGCCTTTGGGCAGCACAAACGTTCAAACGACGTCGGGCGTGGCATGACATCACTGCCCTTGGACAGCACACACGGTCAAACGACGTCGGGCGTGGCATGACATCACCGCCCTTGGACAGCACACACCGTCGAACGACATCGAGCGCAGTATGAGATCACCGCCCTTGGACTGCACGCACGGTCGGATGATTCCAGGAGTGGATGACGATACCCGCCTTTGGAACAGCCACCACACAGTCAAAACGACGTCAGGCGTTGGTGGAATAATGACATCACTGGCCCTTGGAAAGCACACACTGGCGAAACTACGTGGGCGTGCATGAATCACCGCCTTGGACAGCACACAAGGTAGTAGAAAAGTTGGCGTGGGCATGCCATCATCGCCCTGTTGGGCAGCACACAGGGTCGAATGATGTCGGCGTGGCATGCCATCAAGGCCCTTGGATAGGGGCAAAACACGGTCGAACAACGTTTCAGGGTGCGTGAATGCCATCACCACCTTGGACAGAACCACGGTTGAATGACGTAGTCATGGCTGATATCACCGCCCTTGGACTGCACCACAAGGTTTAGGACGACGTCGGGGGTGGCATGCCATCATCGCCTTGGGGCAACACAAAAGTCAAATGAGGTCGGCCTTTGGCGTGGAAATCATCCGCCCCTGGATCGCCCACCACGGTTGAACGACGTCGGGAGTGGCATGGACAATCCTTGCCTTTGGGCCAGCAAAACAGGACAAATGCGTCGAACGCATGTGGAAAGGCATGGGACATCACGCACTTGGACTGCACCCCATGGTCGAACGACGCTCGGGCAGGGCTGATTCATGCCTTGGGACAACACACACGGTCAACAACGTCGGGCGTGACATGCACATCACCCGCCTTTGGACACCACACCCAGTCGGACTACGGCGTGTGGAATGAAAATCACCGCCTCTTGAACAACACACCCGATCGAACGACTGTCGGGCGTGGCATGCCACATCGCCTTTGGGCAGCACACATGGTCGATGCGTGGCGCGTTGCCATGATCACGCACTCCTTGGCACAGCAAAACACGGGTTCGAACACGTTGGCGGGCATACCATCACCGCCTGCTGGGAAGCACACACGGTAGACGATGTCGGGCGTTGGCATGCCATCATAGCCCTTGGAGGAAACACGGTCGAAGAATGTCAGGCGTGACATGACACACCCTCCCTTGGACTTCACGCATGGTAGGACGACGTGGGTCTTGATGACATCACCGCCCTTTGACAACACAGACGGTCCGTAAGTCGGGGCGTGGAAGACCATACCGTCCCTGGGATGGCACACACGGTCGACTACGTGGGCGTGGAATTTACATCCTGCCTTGGCAGCACACACCGGTCGGCAGTCGGGTTGTGAATTGCCATCACCGACTTGGAACAAAAACACGGTGGAAACGTCGGGCAGACATTGCCATCACCGCCGTGGACAGAACACTCGTTTTTTTTCGAACGACTTTGTCAGGTGGTGGCTTATGCTTCTTATCATTCTCTCGGTGGCTTGGCTTAACACCTTTTTACGGTTTTTTCTTAAAATATGTCGGGTCGTGGCATGGAACATTCACCTTCCCTTGGACTAATCGATGGTCGGTCGACGTCGGGGGGCTTGCATGACCTCACGCCCTTGGACAAGAACACACGGTCTGAGATGTCGGGCGTGAGCGGACATTCACGGCCTACCACTTGGCTGCACGAAGGTCGGATGACGTTGGGCATGGCATGCCATCACGCCTTGGAACAGCACACACGGCGGCAACTCGGGAGTGGCATGCCATCACCACCATTGGAACATCACATACAGTCAAACGACGTCAGGCGTTTGGCATGCCATCAACGCCTTGGGCAAGCACAAATGTTCCAACGAAGTCGGGCGGAATTCCCAATCACCGCCCTTGCGACAGCACACACGTTCGAACGATGTAGGGCGTGGATGACATCACCGCCCATGGAACTGCACGCACGGTTGGTTTTTATTGAACGCGTCGGGGAGCGGTGGCATTGAAATTACTCCCTTGGAAGCAAACAGGTCTCGAACGACGTCAGGCGTGGCATGACAACATTGCACCTAGATGCACAAACGGTGGACGATTGTACGGGCATGGTATGACATCACCGCCCTTGGACAGCACACAAAGGTCAGGCAACGTCGGGGTTTGTGGACCATGACATCACCACGCTTGGGCAGCACACACGGTCGGACACGTCGGGCGTGGCATGGTCATCATCGCCTTTGCGACAGCACAGAACTTGGGTTTTTTTGTTTTTGTTCTTGCAACATCGGGCGTGGCATGACCCATCACCGCCTTGGACAATGCACACGGTCTACAAGTCTGGCGTGGCATGACATCACCACCTTGGACAGAAAACAACACGGTCACCGAACGACGTAGGGCTGAGCATGCCATTATCACCGTTGGAACACCAAACGGTTCAAACGACATCGCGCGATGCTTGAGATCACCGGCCCTTGGGCAGCACACACACGAACGTGTCGGACGAACGTCGGGCGTAGGACATGCATATCGCCCTTGGACAGCACACACCGGACGGGGCAACATAGGGCGGTGGCATGACATCACAGCCCTTGGACCACACACGGTCGAAAACGTCGGGCGTGGCATGATCACCACTTGGACAGGCACACACGGTCGGACTACGTCGGCCGTGACATGACATCAACACGCCTTTGGACCCACACACACACGTTGGAAAGACGTCAGTCATGGCATTCATCATCGCCCTTTGGGACAGCACTCCACGGTCAAACGATCGCGGGCAGTGGGCATTGACATCACCGCCTTTGGACAGGCAAAACACGGTTGTTTGAAATGAATCGTGATGTGACGTGCCATCACCGCCTCTGTGAAGGCACCACGGTCAAAACGACGTGGTTGTGGCGTGGCTCGGACATCACCGCTTTTAAGACAGGCACACACAGGTCGAACGGGGGACGTCCGGCGTTGGCATGACATCAATTGCCCTAGGAAAAGCACACACGGTCGGACTACGTCGTGCGTGCAGACATCACCACTTTGGACAGCACACCCAACGAATGTCAGGGCGTGGCATGTACATCACCGTTCCTTGGCGTGCTCGACCCATGGTAAGACGACGTCGGGCGAAGCCATGACATTACCGCAATGGACAGCACACACAGGTTCGGCAACGTCGGGCGTGGCATGCAAAATCACAGCCCTTGGAAGCACACACGGTCAGACGCACGTCGGGGCGATGGCAGTGACATCACTGACCTTGGACAGCACACACGGTCGTGGCATGACATCATGCACTTGGACAGGGACACAGGGTCAAACGAGGTCGGACTGATTGAGCATGACATCCACCCGCATAGCCAGCACACCACGTCAAATGAAAGTTCGGGGAGCGGTATGAGATCACGCCATTGCGACTACACGCACCGTCGGACGACGTCAGGCGGTCAGTCATGACCATTTCTGCCGTTGGACAGCCACACCAACCGGTTTGGATGATTGAGACGGGGAGTGATGGAATGCATAATAAAAGAAGGGTGGAAAGAAAAAAAATGGCGTGGGGGAAAATTAGGGACGTGGGAAGGAAATTACCGAAATTGGAACCACCACTACACGGTCGATTGATGCGGGTGGCATGATATCACCGTCCCTTCGATGCACGCAAGGGCGGACTACGTTGGGCATGGCATTGGACATCACCGCCCTGGAAGCACACAGGTCGGCAAACATCGGCTTGGAATTGCCATCACCGCCCTTGCATGGACATCAATACAATAAACGACGTCAGGAGTGGCATGCAACATCAACGCCTTTGGCGGCAGCACAAAGTTTTCAACACATGGCGCTGGAGGGAATGACATCACGCCCCTTGAGACAAGCCACACACGGCCCACGCGGACGACGTCGAGGGCGTGGATGAAATACACCCGTAGACAGCACACACGGTAGGAAAGTATAGGGAGGGGATAGTGAAAGAAACGAACTTGGAGATAATGTAACACACGTGAGACAAAGTAGTGCGGGGTGGACATTGAAAGCACACACCCTTGGACGCAACACACGGTCGAACCGATGTGTCGGGCCGGGCATGCCTCATTGCCTTTTGGGCAACACCAAACGGTTCAAATGACATCGAGCGTGGTTGAGATCACCCGCCCACTAAGGA
>JAKWJA010002187.1:0-30722 GCA_027704765.1 Solanum habrochaites
CATATTGGATAATCTCTTACTCACACGTAGGAAGTTTGATTTCTGTGTAGCAATCCCAGACCCGACTTTGATAATCGGACCTTTGATTTTAGTGGAAATTTGGACACCTACGACAAACTCACCCTATGTCCAGAAATCGTCAAACATTTCCACAAACCATATCTCTCCTTTGCAAATGAGAAGTCCATGTTTGTGCACGCCCAAGGATGACATGTATTAAATGCGGACCCATTGTGGTCTTCAAGGGAAATTTGGTCGCCAAGGTCTCCCATCTACGATTGGAACCACCTGTTATTCCCTTGGGCTCTTAACAAGGGCCATCCTCCTCCCCAAAGGAAATAACGTCATTTACCTTGCCGGGATTATTTTATTTCACTCCACTAATGGGTGACGATAATGTGGTTTGTTTTTTCCACTTCTCAACCAATAATGATACTCGAAGTTATGTATGGACTTGGCAAACCAGAAGAGGGAGAAACCGGGGCCAACCACAATTCGGGAGAACTTCAACACCAGAACCCCCTTCCTAGTCCAATTCCTGGTGAACTTGCCCAGCGTCACTAGGCCTTTCTTTTCTTTATCAATCTGGGAGTGAGGCTCCCGCATAGTCCATATGAGGTTAGGGCATCGAAGGCACCTAATTAGCGGCCTTTTTCGGGGTTATACGGAAACACGTCGATCTCATAATCCAATTCAAACAACTCTCTATACCACCCGCGGTCCTTTGTTGGAGGTTCAAGCTCCTTTTTAGTTAACAACATATTCAGCCTCTTATGATCGGGACAGACATAAACAGGAACCTCATCAATTATTCCTTCATATTTTTTAAAAGCAACACTACAAAGGGCGCTAACTCAAATCACAGTCATCGTGTGGATATTTTCTCAAAATTTGTACTTAAGTTCCCTAGAAGGCTATTACCTTCACCATGGTTTCATAAGGAAACACCCTAAATCCACACACATAGCATCACAATAAAAAAAAGAAAACTTTGTTACCACTATAGTAATGTGAACATCGGAACGGAGTGAAGCCTATTTATCAACACTTGAACAATCTTCTCAAATGCCCTCCGAAACAACACTCAAAGTTTCGGACACTTTTTGGGTCAAGTATTCAAGTAGATGGCAATGGACGAGCAAACCATCCAACCAACTATCCAATAGAAAACCCCGTGTTTTTTGGTGGTTTTTTAAAAAAAACCCCCCCAGAAAACCTCCAATGTCAATTGTCATTTAATATCTAGAAGGCAAGTTTTTCATCAAACACGCCACCATTTTCCTGGATCAACCTCAACTCCTTCAGCTAGAGAATGATCTTAACCAAAAAATTCATCGACTCTTAACAATCACCTCAGACTTGCTTCTATATGGGGCAAACAATTGGATGTTCTTTAAGGTTTCATCAAAATGCTTACCGGCTTTATGTCCCTTAGGATCACTCTCATTAGTCGAATATCTAACAATATGGTCAATCAATGAGACATAAGATGCATACTAGTAATGTTCGAAACCCCATTCAGTAGGTCCATGCACGTTGTCAACGCATTAAGTGAGAACAAAAGACACTACGCGGGAGAACGATGTCCGTGAGTCCATAACCGATCCGAAAGCCTGTCGGTTTTGTACATATCGCAAGTAACTTGCAGGCAGACCTATTTGATGATAACAACAGTCCGTCAATCCGAGGGAGAGGGTACTTAATTCTTACGTAGCGACCTTATTGACTTAGCGTATCATACACATTCTCAAAACCACAAGTCTTTATTCTTTTCGTATTTCAACCAAATGGAGCAACCCCATTGATAAAAATACTAGTCTTTATACACCCTTATGTGGAAATCCGTGAGTTGAAAGCTTCAACTCTGCAAAATTCGATCGGAGCTATCTATACGGGGAATAATTATGGGATTTTTAGTCATCGAAAATCAATGCGAAAGTCATTTTCCGATATGGTCGGTAGGGGAAGTACCCGGGAAAGGTCATTAGGAAAAGACCTTCGAATATGAACAATCACATGTTGAAACCGACTCATCAAGGAAATATCGGAGATCTTAGAAATATTTTGCTCAACAATTAGAAGTAAGACAAAACTTTAGATATCATTTATTCATGCCTTATTTTTAGTCAGAAGAATATCAGACTCCTAGAATATCTATTCCCTCTTAACAAAGGTGTCCGTGTGGACATCTCCTCAACGGGTTCCTTTTCAAAGTTAACCTGTCACCACCCTTGGTTCCTCAAATCAGTGAGGCAAACAAAAACATAATAAACAAACCAGAGTCAGTACCAGATTAACATCACAAATCAAGCATGTCTAGTTCACTAGATCAACATAATAACCTACTGGTAACATTATTGTCAACTTCTATACACCCTTTTTGCAACAACCTGATACGCACCCATCAGAGTATACAAAGCTATGAACTAGGTTGTATGAAAAATATCTAGTAAAATATTAACTTATTATCATGAGCTTGAGGTGTAATGACGTGACAATATTGCACAGAACCCTTAGTCAAGTAAAGCTATACATCTATGGTTAAAATCTAATTAACATACCAAGCCACCATGTTGGGACAGTCCGTTTTTCCCACCGCCTATAAGCGGAGAGCATAAAGTATTGCTTTCTTTGTTGTCTTATTAAACCAACTTAGCTGAAACTTTACCGACTGACCTCTTGTCTTTAACTGTAAAATTTGACAATCTCTCATAGTGTGACCACTCTTGCTTACTTGCCACCTAAAGCAATTATTCGTCCCCTAAGGCTATCACCATAGTGTTTCGTGCTATAGTTGGTCCACAAGTTGGCTAATCTTTCTGTTTGTTGAAATTATACATGTTCCCCTCTTTAAATTTGGGGTGTAGAACCCCCTATCGACCTCAGCCTTTGAAGAACTTGGTAAGGGACGTTGATTAGAAACAGCTTCTTAAATCATTAGCGCTTGTCTTGTATTCAAGCCTACAATATTTAGAACCGGCAATACTCCGTCAAGATGATCTTGCCCTCTTACAATAATACCTCCTTTTTCTCTTTGATCCTTTTCCCTCGTTAACCTACTTTCTGGCACCATATGAAGATGGGAAGATGGGTATGTCAATGTTGTCATGTAGCATGACTAGAATTGCACGGCGCCTCTTGTAAAGTACCTCTCCTACGAAAATCGCACTAGTCACCAGGAATGGCTCATGTAGTCTGGGCTATATCGGAAAACAAGGAGTATCATCTTTGGAACAAAGACAAAATTATTATTCACAGAAGAGTATTCGTGAGACACTCCTTCATCCTTGGCGAAGTTTTAATAAATTCACCAGTTTTTCATCCAAGACGGTCTCCTTGAAAGAATCGATCTGAAAAGGCGTGTTAATGATAGCCAAACCACATCCAACGACCACCCCTCAATTCACCTAGGAAAAATAGTGCAGTACTCACTACAATGCTAATGCTGTGCCAAACTCCTGAGTGAGTTGGATAAGTGGCCAACTTGGACTTCTCCTTGTGACAAATGGGCCCGAGCATTATCATATGCAGGAGGATGTGGTGGAGAATTAGGTCAAGCGTAGATGTGAAGACAGGAGGGACAGACGAACTTAATCGAGCAACAATTATTGGGGTTCTTCATCAACCTTTAAACCCGTAAAGAGTAGAGGGTTCATTAAGGGAAGTCCTTAGAGAAGGGATCCATACTGTGACTTATTTATAGATGGGGGACAAGCTACCTGTTGGCTTAGGCCGTCTACTTGGGCTTGGATGGTGCCGGCTGGAGCCAATTGAACGAGGTCCATCCTTATATCTATCTCCATCCATCAAGGGTGGAGGATTGAGCGGAGTTGTCAACATTCCATCTATCTTCTTCAAGTTGGAGGAAATTTGGCTCACCACCACGAGAGAGGAGCTCTCACATTGAAAATTTCCCTTCAAGTATTCTTGCCCCATTCATTTGAAGTGTTTCACATCGCCTTCCGATTCAGCACAAAATGGATTAGATGCAAATCACACACCCCATAAGTATACTCTCTGGCACTATATAGGATTTCCAAGAAAGAGAGTGATTCCTAAGAATCATATAGATTCCTATTTAGAAGTGTTGTGCGCTTCACAATTATGACTACAAGACTACATAGATGTGGTAGAGAGCGAGAAATAACTCAACGATATTTAACCTCATGCTCTGACACAAATTTTTTCACATCCAATTTTATTCCCTAGACGTAACCGGCATTGTCGTCCTTTTTAAGGACTAAGTCTAGACTCTTAGTCTCAAGTTATTTTATTCATAGGATGAAATTTGCGGAAAAATTTAAAACTTTTCATTAGATCTACTTGGAGGTTTACATAGACATCAATATACACTTAATATGGTCGTATCGAGTATGAATAGACCCTTCGTATAGGAAGTTTACATAGCCTTCTAATTTTATTGAACATTATCATATAGAAAATAGCATAGTCATTAAATTATTGTCATCTCATACCATATGAACGATTATCACAATATGGGCATAATCGTACATCAATGTAAAAAAGCAACATGTAGGCTTATACGAGTCGTACGAGTCTAAGAGAATGTAGGCAGAATGAACTAAATGTCCTATAAAAACAAAGAACTTATGGAAAAAGATATTGTCCCATTATCCCCGGAATGTGGGACCTTAATCACTTTGGTGATGGAGAAAGTACCAAGCCAATCTTCCAAGTATCCCGAATGATCCGTTCAACACGAGCCTAAAATATTTTGAAAAGGGAAGAAAAATAGGCTTAGTACTACACTGTGCTAATTATTAGATCATCATGCAAATATACTAGCAAAACCTGCTATAATGGGAGATTTTTTAAAAGGTCAAAGCATTACATTTTAAAAAATTAACCCATTTAAAAACCTAATGCAAGTCAACAAGTCATATTGACCAACCAAACATACTTCTCTTACTAACTCAACAAGTATATGTATACCAACAACTGACCAATGATTTACTTCAAACCCTATCATCAAGGAATAACATCACAAGCATGACTAAGAGTTCACCATATCATATAAAACAACCACACTCGTGAAATACTATCAAATCACCAGTGCCATGATGGCAAACCAACTACCATAACCTTACAGATCTAAGTAGACCTCAATAAGAAAAACATAACTAATGTCCAACTCACATACCATAACATTTAAATAGACATTTCATCCTCTTTCACAATATAAAACCCACACATACCAATAGTAACGAATCCTATAGTATCAACAACATGAAATTTTCATGATGTACATGTCATATATCATCATAACATAAAGCATATATAAAAACATCTTCCTAAGACTCCCCTCAAGGCTAACTAGTGTAATGCTTAGGTAGATTCTCATGCCCCTACTTAGGGTAGGCTAGAACCCTTAGGTTATCCTAGTTAGAGTTCAAGTCCTTTAATTCATTTTTTCTTTTGGGAAATTCTTGGCCTAACAGACATATACCACATGATCTAGTGTGGAATCCGGTGTCATAAAACCCAATATCGACAGATGGCGGACTAGTTGCCAAGGTAGTACCAAAACATGAAATATAGCAACTACGGGGATCCACTATCTAGTATTCCTATGTGTACAACATAGTTCAATAACTAAGAAATATGGTTGGGACCCTCTTTATTCTACATACATTATAGTCTTCAATGTCAAGAGTAATTTAGTGCTTCTACCTTCCCTATGTGGGAAGGGACACTCCTCAATCTATTTCACTCGGTGTTATGCTAGAGTCCCTTTTTGAAATGTCCTTAAGCCTTAAATTATAAATCATAGCTTAGTTTCGGTCATAGGGCCTACCCCTTGTATCACATTAATCATCAATATCTCAATATGAATTGTATGAGTACAAGTCCTTTTAATACAATTCATATAAGTGAGGCTAACACATTAGCATCTCATATCATATTAATGCACGTTGACTGTCATCATCATCCTTTTAACACATGAACCTTAATCAACCTCACAACACAGTCAAGAAATTTAAATTCGAAATCATACAATCCTATCAATCCTAATACAAGGCTTACTCCAACATAGAATTATAACTTAACAAATTAATCACAATTTGAAGTAAATATAGAGATTGTAAGACTTACCAAGTATTCTCAATAATTCATGACCAAGGTCTTACGATCAACCCATAACTCAACCCATTTAGGAGAGTAACATCATCACACAAATATAACCCATAAGATAACAAGACCAATTGCATCCCTATTACACAATTCAACACTACATCATCACTTAAGATAAGATAATTAGGTGAACTTCACAATGTACTTCATAACTTAAATCACATCTCAAAAACTAAATTATAGACATATAATTCATCTTAATTTATTCATAATAACCCCATAGGATAGTAATCTAGCCAATAACCATGTCAACTAAAAGATCATAATACAATATAGATCAAGATCAAGCTCTGCTTAAGGGTTGGCGATTATGTTATTAAATCTAGCACAAACCAGCACTGATGTGGATAATCAAGTTAAAACACATGTAAATATATTTAATATAACCTAAATAAATCATCAAAAAACTTTATTCATAACTTCAATTTGTTAATTGGATGAAACACATATGAAAACTCAACTATTGAAATCCATTTTGAAGGAACCCTTTGAGGAAAGATTCTCAAAGGTGAATTAGATCCCAAACCTTAAAGTTTGATGAAGATTTTATGATTAGTTCTTCCATTTCCAGCGTCAAACCCTTATCATTGCTAGTCTTCAATGGTCAGTTCAATTAGAGAGAGAAAGAACAGAGAAGGAATATAATTTATTTTATGAGTTTCATTTAGGTTAATTGGGGTTGTAACCTTCATGTGGGAGTTAAGATAGTTAATTGGTGTCCCCTTAATACCTAACTAACCCCTAAACAACATAATTAATTAAATAACTTAACACTAAAACATGAAGGCAAAATCACCCCCTCACACACGGAACCCCGCTGCCGCGCTGTCTGTGAGTCTACGGACCTACCCCCCTCTCGTCCTGCACTCTGTCGAAGATTTAGAGACTATGTAGGCGAGAGGATTCTCCATATTGTCTAAGTGTGGGACAACGATGCCATCTATGCCCCGTTGGTCCACACACAAGACGTAGACTTCCTCGGTTATGCGCATTGTTTTAAATAGTGTTGCCTCAATATGTAGGGGTCCTCCTCATGGGCCTCTGGTTTATCCTTCGGGAGTTGTACCCGGATGTTTCGACCATGAAACAATTCAAACACCTATTAGCTACCTTTTTTTGACAATTATCATACATTTTTAACTCCTAAAAGCTAGTCAAACATGCTAAGGTACGCAAGTAACTCTTTTAACTAACTTACTGACGTCATGGGCATTCTTGGACGTTTTGGTTCTTCAACTTCCTAAATTACCTATATTAATAGGTGTTGGCTTAAAATGTAAATGTTACAAATAGGGTGAATGATTTACCAGTGTGCTTTGTCATGACATGAAGATGTAAATGTGCTAAGCTCACCCATATAAATTGTAATGAAAGGATTTGTACTCATTCAATTCTTACTGATTCATTGATGATTATTATTATACAAGGGGTAGGTCCTATGACCTAAACTAAGATATGGTTGATAGTAAAGGCTTAAAGACATTTCAAACATGGACTCTAGCTTAGAACACAATTAACAATAGTGAGGAGTGTCCCTTTGTACATACGGAAGGAAGGATCACAAATGTACTCATTATATTGGATGCTACAATGCATGTACCATAAAGAGGGTCCAAACTATATATTCTAGTTCTTGAATTATGTTGACACAATAGGACTACTAGCTAGTGGATCCACGTAGTTGCTATGTTTCATGTCTTGGTACTACTTTTGCAAGTATTAATACTTCCTATGATGTACGGTTCTTCGACACCGGATTCCACATTAGCTCATGTGGTCTATGTCGGTTAGGGAAAGATGTTCCCAAAAAGTAAAATAAACTAAAGGATTGAACTCTAAGTATGATAACCTAAGGGTTGTAGCTTAGTCTAGTTAGTGGTACGGGACTCTACCTAAGCATCGCACTAGTTAGACTTGAGGATAGTCTTAGGGGGATGTTCTTATGTATGATTGTGCTTATTATGCTATATGACATGTATATGACGAACTTGCACATTATTGATAATATATGTTGATTAGTTAACTTATGAATATGTGTTGGTTTATATTGTTAAATAAGATTATATGTACACCAAAATGCTATGTTATGTGAAATAGGATGTTAGTCATGATTCTTGATTGATTATTTAATTAAGGTCATGGGGATTTACTTTGTCGTTGCACTTGTTTGACTTGATATGGGTTCATGGGTAATTGACTTGCTTTGGTTATGTTTAAATATACTCTTTTTCATGCTTAATGTTGATATGATTCGATGAGAGAGTTACTTGAATATGCATATAATTAAATGATATGCACGTTTACTTGACCAGACTTGATGATGTGGGTTTTTTAATGTACATGCTTATGATTTAACAGACATGTCCTATTAATTGGTATGGTCTTGTTGAATATGCATAAGTGTTTTCCAAAGTAAATTGAATATATTAATGAAATATCCTTTTCCTTAGCATGTTTTCATAGCATGTGTGCATATGGTCTCATACTTAATAAAAGTGGCATACTAATCCCATTTCTTTCTTCTCCCCAACATATTAGGCTGCAATTGTTGAAGTGCTTTTGAGGATGACTTGAATAAGGCTTGGATCTCCTTATCATACAAGTAGAGTAGGTCCTCAATTTTTGAGGATGATGCCACTATCTAGCTTATGGAATTTTATTTTAGGTAAATATTTCTATGGTTATTTGTTTCCATTTAGTATGAAACATAGTATAGCCCATGTGAGGCTTTTTTACTTTGATGTATGGGTTATGCCCAAGTTCTTATACTCTTATTAGATGATTATGAGATGAGAGGGATATTATGACTATGTTATATTTTATATATTTATGTGCAATAAAAGTAGAAGACTAAGTAATCTTCCAATACGAATGTCTATGGATACTTGATATATATATGTTATGGGTATGTGCAGGTCTATGTAAACTTCCGCTTAACTTTTCTTATGAATATAATGATGTAAACTAAGAGGCTAGTCTTAGTCCTCAAAGAGGACGACGACGCAAGTTACGTCCAGGGGGTATACGCATATGTGCCAATATCTCCATCAACCAAATCTATCTAGGTTTGTATTTATAATTGTTAAGCGCGTCACACTTAAGGATAGGAACCTACGTGATTCCTACAAAACACTCACTTTCTTATAAATCTAATGTCATGCCATAAGAGTTTACTTATTGTGTGTTGTTGCATCTAATTCTATTGTTACCATTATAGGAAATGAACACTTCAAGGAATGCGGCAGGAAGGCTTTAAGAGGAGATTGTTAATGTTGGAGTTCCTCCTCATGGTGATCAACTACCTACTCTTGAGAAAGGTTAGAATGATGACCAACCCTCGGGAATCCTCCTCCTTTGTTGGATGAAAACATGAGGTCCGCTCTCTTTCAAATGGCCGAATCCATCACTACCCAAGCTCAAGCCGCCAGTGCTCAATCCCAAGCAATCGTGGCCCAAGCTAATCGGGAGATTGTACCCCAAGCTCATCAACAAGTTTCTACCACGTCCTCCCATGTAAATGATTTCACTCGGATGAATCCTCTTTCTTTCTACTGGTCCAAGGTGGAAGAAGATCCTCAAGAGTTAATTCATGAAGTCTACAAGATACTCTTTGCTATGGGGTTGTCTACTAGTGAGTATTTGGGTTAGCTCTTATAAACTTAACGATGTGCTCAAGCATGTAAGTATAATTAAGGGATAATAGGCTATTAAGGGGTTGTCCGATGACTTGGGATATCTTCAAGAAGGCTTTTCTTGATCGGTTCTTACCTAGGGAGATTAGGGAAGGCTATGTGGTGGAGTTCATCAACCTTCCCCAAGGAGCTGCGAGTGTTCATGAATACTCCTTTAAATTCACTAAATTTTCAAAATATTCTCCTTCTTCGGTTTCCGATCCTAGAGATTAAATGAGTCGCTTTGTGATGGGGGTTGTTGGATTATTTGCAAGAGAAGTGTCACTCTTCTATTCAAAATTACAACATGAACATTTCCTTTCTTATGATGCATGCCCAACTTGTGGAGGAGTCAAGGGCTAAGAGGAAGAGTAGATATGCTAAGAGGGTAATATCTTTTTAGGGTGGTTCTCCAAAGAATAGGCTTGAGATAAAAGACAATCCTTGATTTAAGAAGTAGATTTCTAATCAAATTCCCTCCAAGTTCCCTTGGGCTAGTGGTTATAGGGTGTCTAACCCCAAGCCTCAAAAGGAAAACGTTACTAGTGCACCAATTGTGAAGCCAACTTGTGGAAAGTGTGGCAAGAATCACTATTTTGAGTGTCTTAAGGGGATGAACAATTGTTTTTTTGGTGGTAAAATTGTCCACAAGTTTATGTCCTAATGTGAGGGTCCAAGAAAAGGATAGTGTTCAAGCTCAAGCAAGTATTTCAAATGTGGTTCCAAAGAAGAATCACTTTAATGCTCTCCACTCTACTCTTGACAAAGAGACTTCTCCCGACTTGATAATCGGTATGTTGAAAGTCTTATATATTAATTTTTATTCCTTACTTCATACCGGTGCTACTTTATCATTTGTTAATCCATTAGTAGCTAAATTTTTATATTTTGCCCAATATTTTACACGAACCTTAAATAGTGTCTACCATGGTGGTTGAGTTGGTTGTTTAAAAAATGGTCTATAGAAATTGTCCTATAATGTTGCCCAATAGATTTTATTATGTTGAACTAGTAGAACTTGATATGCTTGACTTTCATGTCATGTTGGCTATGTATTGGTTGCGTGCTTGCTTTGCCTATATTGATTGTAGAACGAGGGTGGTGAAGTTTGACATTCTAAATGAGCCAATTGTTGAGTAGAAGGGGGAAAATTCTATTTCTAGAGTGTGTATCATCTCTTGTTTGGAAGCATGAAAAATGATCTCCAAAGGGTGTTTATACCGTATAGTAAGGGTCGCAAATTTAGACTCAGAAATTCTTCCCATTAAGTCGGTCCCCATAGTGAGTAAATTTTTGGAGGTATTTCCTAATGACCTTCCTTTTATACCTCCCGAATAGGAAATTGATTTTGGTATCGACTTATTATCGGGTGTACAAATCCCATTTTTATTCTAGACAAAGACTTCATTAAACCTAGTATTTCTCCATGGGGTGCTTCATTTTTTTTTTCTAAAATAACCGATAGGTCTTTAAGAATGTGTATTGATTATCCTCAAGTCATTAAAGTCACAATTAAGAACAAGTATCCTCTCCCTCGGATGGATGAGAATATACCAAAGACGACATTTTTGACTAGATATGGTAACTATGAGTGCTTGTTGATGTCCTTTGGTCTCACAAATGCTCCGGCGCTGATTATGGACATCATGAATAGAGTGTTTTTAAATTATCTAGATTCCTTTGTCATTGTGTTCATTGACGACATCTTTGTATATTCTAAAAATGAGGGTGATCACATGAACCATTTGAGGGTGGTGTTACAAGTTCTTAAGGAACATCAATTGTTTGCCAAGTATAACAAATGTGATTTTATGCTGTGGTTGATGAAATTTCTTGGTCATATCATTTCTAGTGATGGAGTTGAGGTTGATCCAAGGACACGGAGGTAGTGGAAAATTGGCCTGGACCATTGACTCCAACCGACATTAGGAGTTTCTTGGGTTTAGCGGGTTATTATCGGAAGTTTGTGGATTCTTTTGCATCCATTGCACCTCCATTGACTACTTTGACCCAAAAGTTTAAGAAATTTGAGGGGTTGGACGCATATGAGAGAAGTTTTCAAATGTTGAAAGAGAGGATCACTTCCGCTCTAGTGTTGACTATACCGGAGGGTACAAAGGGTATCTTTTGTATTATGATGCATCCCAAGTGGGTTTAGGGTGTGTGCTTATGAAACATTTGAAGGTGATAGCCTATTCTTCTAGGCAACTTAAGGTGCATGAGAGAAATTATCCAACTAATGACCTTGAGTTATCATCCATGGTATTTGCCTTGAAAATATGAAGGCATTACTTGTATGGTATCGATATTGATCTGTATACCAACCATAAGAGTCTCCAATATGCGTTTACCCAAAAGGAGTTGAACCTCCAACAAAGTAAGTGGTTAGAATTGTTGAAAGATTACGACATGAGTGTCCTCTATAACCCCGGAAAGGATCATGTGGTTGCTTATGCTCTATGTCTTATGACTATGGGTAGTGTATCTCACATAGATGAATCCAAGAAAGACCTAGTGAAGGATGTTCATAGGTTGGCTAGGTTTGGTGTGAGGTTGGAAGATTCTCCGAACGGTGGTTTAATGGTCCATCATATCTCCGAACTGTCCTTGGCAAGCTTAATGAGGCGTTCTCCTTGGGGGGGAGGGGGCGGGAGTTTTGAGTTACTAAGAAAGATTGTGTGTTTCCAAGTTAGATGAATTGAGGAACCAGATCCTTGAGGAAGCCCATGGGTCCCGCTTCTCCATTCATGCAGGTTCGACAAAAATGTACCATGACCTTAGGGATGTATTTTGGTTCGAATGTTTGAATAAGGACATAGAATAGTTTGTTGCTAAGTGTCCAAATGCCAACAAGTGAAAGCCGAGCATCAAAAGTCGGGTGGCTTACTACAAGAAATCTAAGTTCCTACTTGGAAATGGGAAGACATCAATATGGATTTTTTAATGGGTTTACCTAGGTCTCATAGGAAATATTACTCTATATGGGTGGTTGTGGATAGGTTGAACAACTCCACTCACTTTTTTCCAATCAAGTCTACTTATTCAGTGAAAGATTATGCTAGGATATTCAAAGATGAGATTTTGTTCGCCATGGTATTCTGGTATTCATCATATTGGATCGGGGTGCACAAATTCACATCGAGGATTCTAGAGTTATTCCAAGAAGGGTAGGTACTAAGGTCAAGTTATTGTAACGCTTTCATCCCTAAAAGGCATGGTCAAGCAGATCGTACTTATCAAACCCTTGACGATTGCTTAGGGTTGTATATTGATTCAAGGGAAATTGGGGATAAGCATGTGCTTTGGTGAGTTAGTTTTTTGTTGTATAAACAATAGTTTCATTATCCATCTTGTGGCTCTATAAAGCCCTGTGTAGGTAGGAGGACATAGGTTCTATTGGATGTGGTGAAGTAGGTGAGTTTTTTTCGCTTCTTTGTCCCATTTGATTGATGAATACTTTTGAGAGCGTTATATGATAAAGCGGAAATGGTTGCAAAACTGCCTATAGTAAGCAAAAATCTTATGTTGATCATAGAAAAAGGGATTTGATATTTGAAGAAAGTGATAAGGTGTATTTGAAAATTTTGCCTATGACAGCGGTGGTTAGATTTGGCAAGAAAGGGAAGTTGAGTCCTCGTTATGTGGGTCGTTATGAAATCTTGCCTATGAATTAAAACTTCCTAGAGAATTGGGTTCTGTTCATATGGTTTTCAATGTTTCCATGGTTAAAAAGTGTATCTGTGATTCCGAGTCTATTCTTCTGATTGAGGATCTTGCTTTGAAGGATAACCTCTCTTATGAGGATGTTTTGGTTCAAATTATTTATAGGCAAGTGAAAAAGCTATGGATTAAAGAGGTGGCTTTCATAAAATTGTTATGAAAGAATCACTTAGTTGAGGGTGGAAAATGGGAGGCCGAGGCCGACATGAAGTCCCATTACCCTCATCTATTTTATATCTAAGGTAAGTAGTTGCTACTAATAATGAAAATAATTACTAAAATTATTATTGCTTTCATTTTTAGTTAAATCTTGCAAAATATGAATTTTTGATATTGTTATTGTGAATTAATTTGAAATTATGCATTTTGGCTTTAAAATTTCCTCTAACTTGTTTTGAGTTATGTTGTGCATTTTTATATAGTGAAGTCTTTATGAAAGAATATGTATCTTGATAAGTTGAGATATGGCATAATTGACTCATACATGATACGTTGAGCTCTTGTTTTTGTGAGAAAGATACTCCTCATAATGTAATGTTGAGACTTATGTGTTGTAATTTCATTTTGATTTGCCTTGTGTTAGTTATATGGTTGATGTTGTTATGTATTGTTGTTGGTTGGTTACTAGTCTTGAGTTTATTCCTTCCTGATAATGATTTTTAGTGTCGTTCGGGGAAAAATGTTCCTAAGGGGATAAGTTTTTTTTTGTTGGGAATGTAAGCTGCAAGTTGTTAATTTGTATTAGTAATTTAATCCCAGTAAACAACCCCTATGTGTATAATTGGGAATGTAGCACTTCGAAAAAAACAAGTCGTGTTCTTGATCCTAACATAAGTTTCATAAGGTCTAGGCACTGTTTAATGTCTATTTTATTGAATATACGTCATTTAAGATGTGTATAAACCAAAATATCCAAGAACGTCCATGATGTCCGGAAAGTATGTCAAGGAAGTTCTAGCGTGCCTTAGCCTATTTGACTAGCTTTTAGGAGTCAGAAAATGATGGAAATTGGTGGAAGGGTGTATAACATGTTTTTAAGTAGATTCATGGTTTAAATGTTTACGTACGACTCTGCAAGGACCAACCAAGGTCCCTTTAAGAGGACCCTTGAAAGTGGAGTGAAACACTATATGGGCACTGTGCCACCACGAGAGAGGCATCGACGCGGAAGTTGTATGCACCAACAGGGAGTTGATGCCATCCGTCGACCAACACTTAGCCAAATTTTTGGGAGTCTTTGTGTTCACATTATCTGAATTCATCAAGGACGTGCAACACAGAAGGGGGGTTGGTCCGTCGATATAGGCACGAGGCATCGACAGGGTCTCGTGGGTTAGTGACCTGTTTTCCTGCACGTTTTAACTAGGTCTTAACTAATTATTAAGGGGTTTAGTGGTTATTTATGGATTAAGGGAAGTCTAATTAAATTAATTAATCCTCTATATAAAGACCCCAATCCCATTACACTAATTACAATATACAAAACAAAATCTTATCTTTATCTGCTTTCTCTCTCTATTCGGAAGGAACATGAGACAAGTAGGAGAGGATTTTTGTGGATATAAAGGGAAATTTCACTGATCAATTCTTCATCAAAATTATGGTATTAGATCTAATTCACCTTTGAAGGTTTTCTCAAAGTGTTCCTTTCAAAGTATTTCCAAAAGTGAAGTTTCTAAGTTGGTCTCTCTCAATCTCGAAAATTTGTTATGAATTGTGAATGTTGTTTATTATTTATTTGGATATTATAAGTATTAACAATATTCTAAACTGAATATGATGTTATATGGGTTGCTGATTCCGTTTTGTAGAAGAGACCCTTAAACTTTACCCTAGGTTTTTTATATGAAATAGGTTGTATTTGGTTCAATTAACTTGATTATTGGTTGAATTACTTCCATATGATGTTGTTACACTAATCATGAACAAAATACGGTGATTGGTAGTATATTATGCTAGTTCTAGGGAGGATGATCTAGGTTAGGATGTATGTTGTAAATTGACCTAAGTATCTTGTCTTAAGCTATGATCTAGTGTTGAATTGTGATGTAGTGGTTTTTATAGCCTTGTTATCATGTGGATTATTGACTTATGATAATTTTCACCTAAATTTTCTTTAATTGAGGGTGAATATTAAGACCTTAATATCTATCCTTGTACTTCAAATTGTTGTTTATTGTGATCAAGTCATGATTTTGTATTGGGAGATGCCTGGTATTTAATATTATAGCTGGTTTTGTGGGAATCAATTTCTTGATTATTATTGTGAGGGGTTGGCTTTGAAAAGGTGAATTTTTTAAGGAGGTGAATGTTTGGGGGGGGGATGGGGGAGGAATAGGGAGGAGAGGGAGGGGGGCAGGGAGGGGGGGAGGGGACGGGCGGGGGGGGGTGAAGGGATGGGGATGGGGGAGGGGGGTGGGGGGCGGGGGGGAGAGAGGGGCGGGGTCGTGAGGGGAGAGGGGCGGTGGCGGGGGCGTAGGTTTTGGGCCCGGTATGTTGTTGTTTTTGTTAAGTTATTGTTTGTAATTGTTTTTAACTAATAAATTTATCAACAATGTGCGTTAGCATGAAATGAAGATGTTAATGTGCTAAGCTTAGTATATGAATGATAATTAATGATTTATACTTATGCATTTTTTATTGAGCTATTGATGATGATGATTATACAAGGGGTAGACCCTACGACGTAAACTAAGCTATGATTTATAATAAAGGCTTAAAGACATTTCAAAAAGAGTCTGTAGCTTAGCACTGAGTGAACTAGAATTAGGAGTGTCCCTTCCTACATAGGGAAGGTAGGATCACTATGTACTCTTAATTGGATACTACTATGCATGCTACATAAAGAGGTTCCCAACTATATCTCCTAGTTCTTGAACTATGTTGCCCCCATAGGAATACTAGCTAGTGGATCCACGTAGTTATTATGTTTCATGATTCGGTGTAGGATTTTAGGACAAAGGATTTCATGTTAGGTCATGTGGTCTATGTCGGTTATGGAAATATCGTACAAAATTCAAAATATAATAATGATCATTGAACTTAAGCTCTGTTTAACCTAAGGGGTCTAGCTTCTCTAGGTAGGGGAATAGGACACTACCTAAGCATTGTAGTAGTTTTCCTTGAGGCGAGTCTTAGGAGGATGTTCTTATGAGTAAATTTTTTTTTATGTTTATATTGCTATATGACATGTATTATGTGAACTTGCAATTGTTGATCCTATATGTTATTATCACTTATGAATTATGTGTTAGTTATATTGTTAAAGTAAGATGATATGCATACCTAAAATGCCATGTTATGTGAAAAAGTAGGAGTAGTCATGATTCTTCTTGGATACTGATTGAGTAAGATTATGAGGTGCTTACTTGTCATTGTACTGTTTACATCATACGGGTTCATGGTCAATTGGCATTTCTTTGGTTAGTGGAAAATAAACTCTTATTCAGGCGTATGTTTAATATGATTTGAGTGATAGAGGTACTTAATATGTTTCTAATTTATGCTATGGATGTTGCTGACTTAGACGGTATTGATGTTAGTTTGGTTAATGTACAGTTATGACTAATGATCATGTCTTGTTGATTAGTATGGTATTGTTGAATATGCATAACTATTTTTCAATGTAAATTGCATATCTCTGTTAAATTTTCCTTTTGGTTAGCATGTTTTCATAGTATGTGTGCATATTGTCTCGTACTTACTACAAGTGGCGTACTAATCCCATTTATTCATTTTCCCCAACATTTTAGGTATAAGTCATGAAGTGATTTTGAAGACCACTTGAAGAAGTCTTGGATATCTTGATCATCCAAGTAGGGTAGGTACTCAATTTCCGAGGATGATATTACTATCTAGCTTATGAAGTTGCTTTTAAGTTAATGACTTCTATGGATCTTTCTTTCAATTAAGTATGAAACACTGTATATCCCATGTGAGGCATTTTTACTTTGATGTATGGGTTATGCTTAAGCTTTAATACTCTCTATACAGACGCGCGCGTGAGATGTTATGACCAATTATCACTAGGTCTATGTGATATAATTATGTTGCAATAAAGTATAAGACTAAGTAATCTTTCTATACGAGAGGTCTATATATATATATATATATATAGATATTCTATATATATATATTATATATTAAATATATATAATATTATATATATTTTATGTGTATGTAGATGTCTATATAAACGTACTAGTATAAGTAATGAAAAGTTCAAAAATTTCCGCAATTTGACTGAGAATGTTAATGATGTAAACTAGTTGTCTAGTCTAGTCCTCAAAGAGGACGTCAAGGCCTATTATATCTACAGTATCCTGGGATGCGGACTAATTTGCCTCAAGTCGATGAAACTTTGCCAATTATGAAGGGATTATTGTTTCTAAGTTGTCTATAATTAACTCGAAAGATGTTGCCAACCACAGAAGGGAATAGTGCCGTCGGGGACAACATTATGCGATCGTGGTTTTGGTGTCTACTTTGAGGTCTGTGTTTTGCTACTCAATTTTAATTGACTAACTTGACTTAAATGAGGTGGTTAAATTAATTAGTGTAAGGGTTTTTAGGTAAGCCTAATTAAGTTAATTAAAAAATCTAGATAAAGACCTAACCAATTAGACTTAACCTAAATCCTCTAAAATTGCACCAAACCCAAAAATTCTCTGCTTCTCTCTTCTTTCTCTTCTCTAGTTGAAGAATTCAATTGAAAAGACCAGCTCGGGGGGGTTAAAGGGGCTCAAAAGGGTCTAATTCTCCATAAATTATCATCAATTAGTAACGTAGTGGATTCCATTCACCTTTGAGACCTCTTTCTTCAAAGGGTTCCATCAAATTTGATTTCAGAAAATGAGTTTTCATGTGTGTCTTTTCCAATCTCGAAATTGATGTTATGAATTACTTTGTTTATGATTTATTTTGTATATTATGAATAGAATAACATGTAATTCCTCTCAAGTATGTTTATTCTTGATGGATTGTTCTTGTATGTAGAAGATGACTTATTTCCTTTAACCTTAGGTTATGATGTAGATATGAATTGTGTAATCCTGGTTTCAATGACTGGGTATTGTTGGAACTCACTAGATGATTATGTTGTATCAATTATTAATAGATTAGGGTAAATTATAGTACTATAAATCTAGTTATTTATTAATTGATATCGAATATGACTTTGAGCTGTCTCCTATCTTAAGTTATGAACTAGTGAAGGGTTGTGAGGTAGTGATCCAATTAGAGTTGTTATTGTGTTGGTTATTGTTGTGTGATGATATTACACCGTTACTTGGTTAAATTAATGGGTCGATGGTAAGACCTTGATCATGAATTATGACCGAGACTTGGTAAGTCTTGTGATCCTTATTATTTACTTTGATTACGGTTATTTATAGCTATGTGATGATGTTCTATTGAATTATGCCTTGTCTTTGGATTGATAGAGTTGGTATGTTGTTTAATTGAAATGTATTGACTATACTTTTATAAGGTGTTCACTAAGATTTAAGTGTTATAAGGATGCTGATGATTTGCCAATGTGCCTTAACATGATGTGAATATGTAAATGTGCTAACCTCACATGTATGAATTGTATGAAAGGATTATACTCATGAAACTCTTATTGAGTTATGACGATGATGATTATACAAGGGGTAGATCCTATGACCTACATTAAGCTATGATTATTAATAAAGGTATTAAATAAATTTCAAAAAAGGACTTAGCTTAGCACCAAGTGAACTTGACAATGGGAAGTGTTGAATTTCCATAAAGGAAGATTCACCCTATTATTCCACATGAGGTGTTGACTCCCCTATAAGGGATACTCACTTTATTGATTCGCATGAGATGAAGATCCAATTTCCAAGTTGCATGTAGAGGTTCACACATATATCTTAGTTCATGAACTATGTTGTCCACCTCTTATAAGATAGCTCGTGGATCACCTAGAAAGATACATTTATATTCCTAACAACACCTCCCCCAACACACCCCACATCAACCCAACTGACGACCCCTCTTCGCCTTTCCATCACTCAACTCCTTCAATTACCCAAACACCCCCCTACCGCTATCGCTACCTAAACCCTCCCAATAAATACCTTTACTTAGTCTCATCACCACCCACCATCAAACACCACCCCACCATCCACACCAAATCACCCCCACCAGCAGTCGACCACACTTAGCTTTACCCTCCCTCCCCCACCCCTCCCCCCCTCGCCTCCACCCACTCCCCGCTCCTACATAACTAAGCCTTAACTTCTCATTCATTATCGAAATCCCCCAATCCCCCACCACCCCACGACAACCACCCCCGACCACTAATACCCACCCCTAGCCAACTGCCTTTCCCCCCCACTTCACGCACCTAACACCTCACACCCATGACCCCCACCACCACCTGTACCAAAAACCAAACCCTCACTCAATCCCCACAACCCACCATGCATAACACTCTAAACACTTAACAAAGCAACCAAACCCAAAACCTCACCCACACATCCCGCCCCCCCCTCTCCCTAACTACCACCCCGCCGTCTTCCATTACCCAGGACGCAACCCAATCCACAACACACGCAATTCTAATCCCTCCTCCAAACCCCAGACTCCTAATTTCCCTTCTCTAGCCCCCCCCCCCGATACTTAATTCTCCTCTAATCCACCAACTCAACCCCCTCCACCAAACCTAACTGCCCCCACTCACTACTCCCCCGTCCTCCCCACCCTCCACCACACCCACTCCCCAAAAATCTACTCCCCCAACCCGCCTATTCCATCTCCCTCAGCCTCTCTTCCATCTGCCCCCTTTTACCACTCGATTCAAGCATTTAAACCCCCAACCGCCACATCTCAACCCCCCCTCCTCCTTTTCCCCCCCGTCACTCCCGGTCACTTATCTGCCTACGACACCACTACCCCAACTTCCCCCTTAGTCGACCTCTTACCATCTCAAGAGCCTACCTCATCCAACACCTCCCCATGTCCTTCTACCTTATCCTACTCCTCCTCCATCTCTTAAAAAACACTCTCCCTTTTCTCCTTCATCCATCTATCTCAATCTGTTTTCACTTTATAGGTTAGACCACCTTCAATTAGTTAAGGTTTTACAAACGGATCCACACTTAGCTCTGCTGTCTATGTCGATTCGGCAGTTTTCTGGCATAGTTTACCTTGTGGGAAAACCTAGGAGGAATGTTTCTTGTGTATGTATACTCTTATAAAATTAAATGAATAGATATGGATATGACAGTAATTGTTAGATGACACTGTGATGGTTAATTACTCTTATGAATATGCATTTGGTCTCTATTGCTAGAGTAGGATATTATGTACTCGTAATGTTATGTGTGTGCAAGTCAGCATTGGTGAGGTTCCTCTAGTTTACTTGAATTAAGTAAGGTTATGGGATTGAATTAGTAATGAGCAAGTAGACTTAAAGAGAGTCTTCAGGATGATGTCTTGCGTTTGGTTATGTTGAAATGTTCTCTACTAATGCTTATGCCATTATAACTTGATGTAGCGTTCACTTTGGTTATGCGTTCAATTATATGATATGAATGTTGACTTGACTAGACTTTGCATTGTTTGTCTTGTGATGCACATGCCTAAAATTTGACAAATATGTCCTATTGATTGGTATTGTGTTCTTGAATATGCATAAAGCTTTGTAAATGTGAATTAGCATATTTTAAATAAAATGTCCCCTTCTAGCGTGATTTAATAATATGTGTGCATATGGTCTCATACTTAGTACAAATGATGTACTAACCCAATTTCTTCCTTTTCCCCAATATTTTAGGTTTCGGTCGTTGAAGGGCTTTGAGACAACTTTAAAGAAGACTTGGAATTCTAATTTATCAAATTTGGGTGGGTCCTTACTTTCTGAGGTCAATGCCACTATAAGGCTTATGAAGTTGTTTTAGTATTAAGAGTCGTCTGTTCTTTACTTTTCTTTTGAGTACTAAATGTTGTATGACCTATATGTGGTCTTGTTATATATGTATTGGCTAGCAAAAAATTATTAAACTATTGTTAGATGGTATTAGATGAGGCATGTTTTTGACTCTATGTAAATCTTTTATATATTTATGTGCAATTAAAGTAGAAGACTAAGTCATCTTCCTATATGAAGGGTCTATTATACTCGATATAAATATTATGTTTCTATAGAGGTCTATATAAACCTCAATGTAGAAGTAATGAAATTTTTTTTCATAATGTCCACATTTTTAATGTATGAATGTATTGATTTAAGCTAATAAGAGACTAGTTTATCCCAAATAGGAGATGACACGCGGTACGTCTAGAGGTGATCCCAGATGTGCCAAACACATTATCATCATCATATCATAATAAGGTACATAGGAAATTCATAACAAACCTTATATCATTACATCTTACAAACCTTATATCATCACATCATAACATAATCAAGACATTTCAATTGCATCATCATACAAACACCTACTTAAGATAATCACAAGGCATGCTTCAATCGAACTTCATCACCATGTAGAAGACATCACAATTGAAGTAAATGTTCAAGATCACAAAGTCTTTCCAATTCTCCTTCAAAAGTCATCATCATTGGTCTTACCCTCAATAAATAAAATTTCATCCATCCATCAGTGTAATAGCATCATTAAATAGTAATTAACACAATAAGTAACTCAATTCCATCAATCCTAATCAATTCAACAACAGGTTATAACCTAGGTTTAGGGAATGTTGGTCAATTCATGATCTATTGCACATACTAGGTTAATTCCTCAAGAACTAGACTAATTGAACAATAATAAATCATAAAATAATCAGAAATATCAAGAGAAACCAAATTATACAATTTAGAAGATCAAAATAGCATTAGAAAGAAACCCATATGAAATCATCTATTTGAAAACCAATTCTCAAAGAACCCTTAGGGGAAAGGGTAACAACTCTAAAACGACTTAGGTATAACTACAGACTTACACACCTCTAAAACGACTTGGGTATAACTATAGACTTACACCATTTGTGTGTTGATTTTTGTGAGTCCTAAAATAATTTTAAATAAGGATAAGAGGCAGTTTTTAAAACTTTGTGATGTTTGCAGGTCAAACGTCCAAGAACAGGCATGACATTCAAAAGATTTGCCTTGAAATGTGCTTGTGTGCTTTAGTGTGTTTTGTTAGGTTTTATGTTTTGGTTTTGGATGAAATTGATGTTAGAGGTCGTAAACTCATATAAAAACATTATCGTGTTGGAAATATTCGAGTAAGGTTCCCAAAGGAAAAACAAAGGGCACTTGAGGAAGGACCCATCTTGATTTCAAAAATTTTCCTAAATCACTCTCGTTTAGGGAGGGAAACTACGCCTCATAGGTGGAGGGACGCCCCATTGAATTGGGAGTAGGTCCACACATAGTTTTGGGAGATGAAGCCCTCAATTTTCGGTCACTAATAAAGACGACGAGGCACCAGTAAAGTTCGTCGCCTGGTCTACTGACCGTCAGTCCTTCCGTCTATTGGGACGTACATTAAATTTGAAGGTGTCTCAGCTAGCATAAGGTCATTTTCGTATTTCTCCTATCCTTATTATAATTTTTAGACGACTTTTTAATGTTATATTATTATGATTTAAGTCTAAAATACTTAGAAGAATTAACTTTTTTGAATCAAAACCCAAAACCTCTTAAGAACTATCTATAACACCATTGAAGCTTGAAGGGATATTGGAGCTTTGAAGTTGGATTCTCAATCAATTCTACTTAATTTTAGTGGTCTAGTATCAATTAAGGAATGTTATTCATCTTTGAATCTCTTTTGTTCAAGGATCCTTTCACGACAAAAATTTAGACCCCAGACGAGACCGGTGTCATTGACCTCTCAAAAGTCGCAAAAAGGTTAACCAACGTCATTTCTTACTTCATTAGGTTATTTCTAGTCAAAAATTTGAACTTTTTGTTTATTATTTCATTCTAAATATTTTTAAATTACACATATAGGGGTTTTCTCCCCCAATCAACTTCTACTATAAAGTAATCAAATGAAAGCAAACATTTACATAAAGCAGTAAAAGTATATCTTTACCAAACGGACCCCCCCAAGTTTTTTGTTGTTTTTTGTGAACCAAAGGGGGGTGGGGGGGGGGGAGTCTGAAATGAACGTTGAAAGAAACACTTAGCATAGCATGATCGACTAGATAAAGTCTACATCTATTCTAGATCATAAGTGGTAGATATCCTCAAACGCATGAGGGGATACCAAGTCATACAAAGCCCCCCTTTTTGCACAATTGGTAATGGGTCTACCTGTAAGCTTAGCGTCCACCTTGTGCATGTCCAAAAAATATAGAGTTGGATGGGATAGAAACACGTTGGTACTAAGTCGGGTATATGATAGAACACACCAAGGATATGCATAAGTAAGAATAGATCTTCCTAACACCATGATTTATGGAAAGTCAAGTTAGTAGGACTTGCCTAATTTGTATAGGAAAGTCAGCGGACTTGCAAAAAATTTTTGTTAGGAAAGTAATTCATGAGATAAAACCTGCATACATAATCATACTTATTATTATTGCCAAGCAACACAAACATCTTACACATAGCACATAAATATTGCAGATAGATAAAATCTTCATACTTTCATTCATAGGACATGAGACCTGGGAATTATGGACTGTGGCATTAAGACTTCAAAAAAATGAGAGATCAACTATTGGAACTCAACTAGGGATCCTTCTTTAGCAAACACAGGTTGACTTCCATTCATTATACTACTTCACTACTAGACATCCTAAGCTAGTGTAGAGGCACCTATACCTAAGATGTAGTTTAACACTTTCATCTGGTTTCACTGTGCAATGATCAAGGAAGAACCTAGTTCCAATTACTTAAGCTAGCTCATCCGCTTGATTGTTCCTATCCTCAACACTTTGTGAATTCAATTTCTTTATGTGCATAATTAGAGGCTGGCCTCTTTATTCTTGGGAACTCGAACTTAACTGACATGGATCATGTGAGGCACTAATGAAATCCAATGTCTCCTCATACACCAAAAAGAGTGGATCACCGGCAAGGGACCCAAAAAAAACCCCCATGATACCATAGCCGTCATTGCAGACAGTAGAATCATCTCATAGAATACGTGAACCTCTGCCCTTCCCAAAATAAGGCATCACCGCTCATAGGTAGTCTATCGAGCTAAGTATAAAGTTCATTAATCAACTAATACGTCATGGAAGCTGGCTTCTAGTATGAGGACATCATAGCTCGATAGATTATTCTAATCTTTATCATTAGTATTCAGCGATTTAATCTCAATACTTACATTACGAGTGGTCATAGAGAATGGTCGCTTCATTAAATTTACACTCTCATAGGTGGAGTACTTTTTGTAAATCATTTAATTAGGATCATTTTGAGATTTCGTATCATATTGTATAGTAGACTCATTTTCATGTTGTCACCACATATTAGTATTAGCCGTTGCTCTTCATAATTAATCCACCACTTTTACTGATGTTCATTTTTCATATTGCCAATGCAACTTGGCATTTAGTTGGTTTAGATAATCTTACTTAACCCTTCGGGGTGGTTACATTCAGTTCATTGTTATATAATATTTCATTACTATATCTTAGGTGCACATCACTTCAATTTATGGCGAGAGAGACTTTGATATTGTCTATAACATACAACAATGAGGGGCTGGCTTCAATTATAAATTCGTTTAAGTGATTCCTATTCTTCATAAGATTATGTGGATACAAGACTTATACATCTGGTAGTATGCAACCATCTCATTCCGGTCTATGTAGGCTTCAATCATAATTCGTTTAATTCACGTATGACTTCTGTATTAATATTTAATTTGGTCAAGGGAACCCGGTTTCGAATCTCTTGGACAACTTACACTTTTCATTTATTTTATTGTGGTCCACACGGCTTGGCGACCAAAGATAAATCCCCAACGCCTTCATTTTCTTATAATTTCTTTTCTATAAATTTTCTCTTTCTACGCCGAGGGGTTGTGGGATCAAACCCCAATAGTCCCTTTTATTTTAATTTCTTTTGCCATGGCTTTAGTAAGAATAGCTCTTTCCTAACAACATGATTTATGGAAAGTCAAGTCTGTAGACTTGCCATATTTCGATTAGGAAAAGCAGTGGACTTGAAAATTTTTGTTTAGAAAAGTCATGCGATGAGTAAAACATGAATCATCATACTTATTATATTGCACACAGAACATAACATCTTTCATATAGCACATAACATATTGCATATAGCACATAACATATATCATATCATTCGTTCATAGGCTATCAGACCTTGGAATTATGGAATTGACATTAAGACACCATAAAAAAAGGCCTTTTTTAAACATTATGAGGGACCTCAATTAGGGAGCCCCCTCTTTAGCAAACACAGAGTCTGCTTCTTCATCATACGTACTTCACTTCATACATTTCAAACTAGTGTAGATGCCTAGTATATTACCTAAGATGTAGTTTGAAGACTATCATCAGGTTGCTGTTTTGCAAATGATAAAGGACCCACCCACCACTCCCCCACTGACCCCCCCCCAACACAGACCACCCTCCCCTCCCACAGCTTGTCATTGTTCCCACCCCACGTCCCACCTCCCCCCACGCTCACGTCCTTGATATATTTGTGGATATTTGAGGCTGGCCCTCATTAATTTCTTTGGGCGCACTAACTTTAATCGACATAGATCATGTGAGCATCATGAATTCTAGTATCTCCCCCACATCGAAAAAAGGTTGAATCACCGGCCAAGTGACCTAACACATGCTAGAGTAAATTTGAATTTAACACCGCCAGATTCCTATATTTGTAGTATAGGTTTGAAGACTAGGAGATATAAGGAAACCCATACCCGTCATGCCAGACAGTCTCATCTCATTATAGTTACGTGAACCTCAGCCTTTCCCGAAAAGAAAAAAAAAGCGTAACTGCTCATAGCTAGGTATCGTTGTTGCTATGTATAAAGTACATTACATTCACTCAGACGTCATGGAAGTTGTCTTGTAGAGTATGAGGAATGGAAACATAGCTCCGATAGATGATGTCTCATCTTCATATTTAGTATTGTGTTTTATCTTGATACTTTCATCTAGTTCATTAAAAGAATCGTCTCCTATTAACTTTAAACTATCATAGTGAGTATGTTTCTTGTACATTACTTGGGACATTGAGATGCGTTCATCGTTTACATCTAGCCCTCATATTCATGTTGTCACTACAATCATATATTAGCACATTTATCTTGATAATTACTAAACTTTTACGTGAATATTCATTCATCATATGCCAAATACATTGGACATTAGTGTGTTTTACACTGTTACTTACCCTCCCCTTTCTAGGTTTCATCCATTTCATTGTTTATTGTCACGAACCAGAAGTAGACCAGAAGAGATGGCGCTCATTGAATATAGAGGTCACATTAAAAAAAAACCAAGCCTTACAGAAGTCATTCTTGTTTCATTAGGTGAAAATTTTAGAGGAAAATTGATAAACTTTTGTTTTCTTATTTTCATGTAAACATCTTAAACTCACATCAACGTGTTCATAAATCAACCATCTAATATTGAGGTGATAAATGAAACAAACAGTTCATAATTTCATTAAACGTATTCTTGACAAAACGGCACCAATACAAAGTTTGAACATAAGTGGAAAGAAGCACTATGGTAACATGCTCCTGTAGATATAGCCTACATCTAAGGTAGATAATAATGGTAGACATCTTTGATATCATGAGGGCCTAAACCCCCCCAAGTTCTGGATAAAGCTCCAGTCTACATGGCTGGCAACGTCAACCTGTAAGACTCTAGCGTTCTTTATCCTGTTGAGTGAATCTAAAATGTAACTTGTGTGGGAATTAGTACACACCTTTTCTAAGTATGGGTAGATGAAAGCACACACCATGAAAATGCAGGGATTAGTTATAGAAACAACTGCTGGTTCCGAAAACTTGCGATTATGGGAAAGTCAAGTCAGTTCGACTTGCCAAAATAGGTATTAGGAACGGTTAGTTGAGCTTTCCCAAATTGGGATTAGGAAAGTTATGCATGAAGAGTTACCTGAAGTCATTCATTATCATATTGCCAAAAAATATATTAAACATCTGACACATAGCACATAACATATTTTATATAGCACAAACATCCTTTCATATCAGTCATTCAGATGCCAGAGACATTGGAATAATGGTCTGACATTAAGACTTCCAAAAATAGGATATACATACTTCATTTCATTTCTTCAAGGTAGTGTAACCCACAATCTATATAGGACTGTAGTTTTAATACATTCATCGGTTCGTGGTTTTTTTGTTGCAATGATCAAGGAATTACTAGCGTAATTACTAAAAGTCTAGTCAATTTGATAGTCCTATCCTCACACTTTTGGTATCATTAATATCATTATGTGCATCATTTGAGGATGGACGTAATTAATTCATTGGTAACTAACTTAACCGCACATAGATCATGTTGAGACATGTGTGAATGGGTCCAATGCTCTCCCCCAGACCAACATACAGATGTGGAATCGCAGACATAGTCACCCAAAACATGCTAGTGACTGGGAATGTACCCTCAAGATCCCTATAGTGGCAGATAGTAGTATAGGTTCAAAGACTAGGATATATAAGGAGGAGCCATACCCGGAAGCGGACGGGTCTCATCTCTGAGACTATCGTGAAACTTCTTCCCTTCCCGAAAGAAGGCATCATCGGCATAGGTCGTATCTCAGTGTTTAGTATAAAGGCTCCATTACATCCACTCTAAATCATGGAAGTTGGTTCTAGTATCTATTGTATGAGGACATTATAGCTCAATAGATTAAATTTCAGTCATCTCACTAATTAAGTGTGTTAATCCAATATATTCTTAGAGCTTATTAGCCAGTGTTAATAGAGAATGGTCTCTTCTGTTAACTTTACAACTCTCATAGATGAGTTTGTATCTTTTCTGGTAAATACTTAGGCTCATCTTGTGTTTGCTCTCTTTTTAGATTAGCCTTCTATATAATGTATTCACCATTATTCATTAACCATTAGCAACATTGGTCCTTCATAAATTACTCACCCCTTTTACATAAAGTGACTTTCATCATATGTCAAAGCACTTGCCATTTAGGGTGTTTCACACTAGACTTAAAACCTTTATAGGTTTGATCTTTTCATTGTTTCGTTGTTCATGCGCATCTTCATTGTTCATTTTCATTGTGCCAATAACAACTTTGTCATTTAGTGTGATTTACCCCACTTTTACTTAACCTTAAGGTTAAATTATTTCATTTATACTGTCATTCATTTCCTTACATACCATCTTAGGTCCATTTTTTTAACCGTATGCTTAGACTTATGGCTCTATACCATACAAGCCAGGACCCTTCTTATCGTTTTTTTTTTCGGGGGGGGGTTTTAAGTGATTCATATCTCTTCCATAAGATTAGTGTACACGACGTATGCATCTTGTATGTATGCCAAAATCTCAATTTGACTTATGAGGCAGCATTTATCGTAAATATTTAATTCATGTATGACTACTTACGCATCAATACGGAATTTGGCAAGGGACCCCGGTTTTGCATTCCTTTGACAACACTTACATTTTCATTATTTATTTTAGTCCCCAACACTTTGGGACCTAAGATCAGCCCTCCCTACGCCTTCATTTTCTCTTAATTTCTTTTATTTTACATTTTCTCTTCTTGGCAGAGGGGTTGTGGGATAGAAAAGCCGACAACCCCCTGTATATTTATTTCGTTTCCATGCTTGTTTGAGTTTAACATGCAGCCATCCGTTCGTGACGCCCGCACCCTTCACAACCACCCCCACACACCACTAACACTTAATTCTGTTCTCCATTCCTACAACCCTTCACACTTTTGTATTCACGTCCATGCCCGGGTTTTTAGTGCTTTATGTTGGCCTTGAGTCATTACGCCTCAACACGTTCATATTCATTGTTGTTTCCACATTTTCTTGCAATTCTCACGAACGATGTGGACACATAACCTGACCTCCCCCCTCTATCTCTCCTCCCTCCAAATCCAAATACCCCATTCCCCCTCACACATCATCTCCCCCCAATTTTTCCCCTTTTCTCGCCCCCCCCCCCCCTCCCTCTCCCCCCCCCCCCCTCCCTTTTCCTTCCTTTTTCCTTTCTTTTTTTCCCCGCGTTGATACGGTTACGAATCCCCCAATCCTTTCTCCCTTTCATTATTTCACTCCCATCTTACTTTTTCCTCAATCCTCCCCAAACCAACCCATTGGTCGTGACCATCCATCCCTTTCCCCACCTTTTCAACACCCTTCTTTTTCACCTTCTTTTTTTTCATGGTTTTAAACATTCCCTTCCTCCAAACTACCCCATGGCCGAGCCCGCTCTCCGCCGCACCGGGTTCACTTACCTCTATATGAACCACTCCACCCTGTCTTTCCGATCCTCATTTTTTCCACCAACCAATTTGCAATCACCCCTCCCATTATTCCTGGCACCCCTCCGCCCAACACCCCGTCTTTAATCTTTGCAACTTGCCCAAATCTTTCGCTAGTTTTGTCTTCAGCATTTATCCATTCCAAGTTTTACCCCCACATCCACATTAGTTCCCTCTCCAGCGGACTTTTTTCTAATAGCTTGCATCTCTCGAACTTTTGTTCTTTTTTTTAAGCGCCGCATCGTTTTCATGACGCCACTTTCTAGTTCAGATGAGTTTCCTACACCTAAGTTTGTCATGCCACCCTTTAAACTTTTCTTCCCCATTTTTACCCTGTCACCCTATTCCCCTATCTTTTATCACGACTCCTACCCCCTTATACAGGTCTCCTTGTTTTGACCACGTAAGATCACCTCCCCACTTCCCTAACCATGATTTACCATTACCACATCTTGGATGCCGTCTTCACCACCCCTTTTTCGATGGCTCCGATGTATTTTCCACACGTATCCCTCCCCATGGTAACATCTTTCTTTCCCTGCCCTATTAACTACATGACCCATGAATGCCTTGGTTTTTGTCCCAAAATCCACACGTTAGGGGTAGGCATACGGATCTTGCTCCCCTCTCACTTTTTCCCTCACTTACACACTCCCGATACCCCCTAGTTTGGTTTCATAGCTATCTAGTCCACGGCCCACCGCTGATCTGAAAACTCC
>JAKWJA010002188.1:0-98689 GCA_027704765.1 Solanum habrochaites
TCTGATCATTTTTCAGCTTATGAGCCCTGGTTCAGACGAGGAATTCGCCTATCTCATTGAGGTCATTCCATGCGGGGAGCACATATAGCTGCCAATGTTGTACCCTCCCGGAATCGGAGGTGTTGCGTGTAAAAACATGGAGGCGTCTGGCCCTGTCAATAACCCGCACCCTCAAGATAATCAAGAACCTGATTTGATCATCTCGGGGTAGGTGGTGGGGAAATTCCCTCATTCTTTAGCACTTGTTCATTCTCTCTCCCCATCCTACACCCTCTCTTACCATGTCCTCCTCAGTTGGTGGAGGAGTCCCCGCCCTGAGTTACCAGATGGGGGGCTAGTGTGCTCGTCCTCTCCTCTAGAGGACGTCCTTCGCCGAGGGGGCCGGGGGGGACGGGCGTCGCCTACTGGTCCCACAACAAACGCAATTGTCGGTCACACATGGCCGTGCCTTAGAGTCGAAGCCGCATGGTCGGCTGTGGCTACACTGTGCCAAAACACAGGGTGGCTCATACTTAGCGGTCTTAAGTAAATACAGATGTTGTTTTGGCGCCAGTCGTTCAACACACTCTAGTTCTACGCATCTGCAAATAGAGTGAAATGGTAAATACACATTTGTATCATCCAAAGCCACGATACAGGTATGGGTGGTGAGCAACCATATAAAACACAGGGTGAAAGAAACGAAAAATAAAAATAACCTAAATTTTCCTATCCTACCTCCAAAAAAAAGCGTCCCCTACCATTCCTTAAGACTCTACTAGACTCGTTCTTGTGTGATGAGACAACGAACTAATGCTCTGATACCAAGTTTGTCACGACCCAAAACGGGCCGCTACTAGGCACCCACACTTATCCTACTATGTGAGAGAACCAACCCATCCTATTCCCACGTTTCAATCACATAATAACAAATATAAAGCGGAACTTAAAATTCAGTAATGAGTATATTACGTCTTTCAAGATTCATTATTCTTCTATTCTCTCGTGTGTACGTGACACTTCCGCTCTATATACTACTGTAGGTTCGTGACACCCATCCCCTAATTCTACGTCGTTCGTGACCCCCGATCCCCTAATTCTACCTGTTGGTTCGTGACACCCGATCCCCTAATTCTACGTGTCCCGTTTGTGACACCGATCCCCTAATTCTATGTGGCGGTTCGTGACACCCGTTCCACTACTCTCATCACTTTAGTTCATCAAGCCTTCTTTTATACCAAGGCATCATCAATCTCATTAACAGGCATATTAGGGTTTTCAAGATTTAGGATTCAATAGCTTCATCATGCTTATTTTATCACAATTATGTAATCACATTCATACAAGCATACAATTGCATATAGAAGGTTTTACAATACTACCCAATACATATCATTCGCTATTAAGATTTTTACTACATAGCATAAACCTAACCCACCTCCACCGAAGATTCGTGATCAAGCAGATTCTTCCCAAAGCTGCGTTCCTTCTCTCTCTCAATCGATATTCTCCCTCACTCGTTCTTTCTGTTTTTTCTTATTCAAACCCTCTTTCTTTTTCCTAATTATTATATAATTAAGTATAAAAGATGACAAAATACCCACTACTTAATTTAAGTATCTCCTTTACAAACTCCCCCAGTAATTGAATTTAATATTAATCCATTAAGTTAATATTTACACATGAAAGTCCCAAACAAACGCCCCTTTAAACAAACATAATTTCGACCCGAGTGAGCTTACGGAACCTGTGTGGTCCGGCACGGCTGTGACGGGCCGTCCTGCAGGGTCTGTCCAAAGCCTCAATCTTTATTTTAGTAAAAGTTCTGTGACGTCCGTCATGGCCTGCGATGGTCCTCCTGCCATAGTGATTGTTTCGTCGCGAGTTCAGAGAGTCGTCTCAGTAAACCCAAATTTTCTAAATTCTTCTATGTTTATTTTTGGCAACGAACCCCCACGCCGGTCCGTCGTGCCCATTACGTTCCGTCCGTGGGATCCGTCGCCTCAGCCAGTTTTTCGAGAAATAAAATCCTGCTGCTCAAACGACTAAACAGTCTTTACAATAACTGTACATATGCTTTTGAGTATTATGTTGAATGGATGGTAATAGTTACATATTGGTAATTTGTTTATTTCAATTTGATGGACGGTGGTCGATTTGGTACCATTATTGATGATATGCAATTTTAAATAGTGATATGTATTAAGAAATATATTTTGGTAGCTGATCCAGTACAATGATTTGTGATTTATTGCTTATTAACTGTAATATGTTTAGTGTATATATTTTGATGAATGGTATAGTTAAAATATTTGTAATTTGTTGAATTCAGTTTGATGGATGGTGTGATTAATTTTTTGGCGATATATAAATTTAGAACAACAAAAGAAATTGGTTTATAATTGATAATGAAGTATATACTAACCTTTTAGAATCATCAAATTAATTTACATGGGTACAATGTGGTATAATCATTGTGTGAAGTTTAAATTTTAGTTCTAGGGAATACTTAGTTCCCTTATATCTTTTTAGTTCTAGGGAATACAAATTAATTTATTACTTTCCTTGAATTAAATTATGTATTCAAGGATCATGATATCAAGTTTATGGATGATTTCATGATGTTTAGATGTATATTAGAGTGTTGGAAACAACTAAGAATAAGGGTACATATCTTAGGAACTAGTACGAAAAGCTAGGGAAAAATGGGGTCTCTAAGTGGTCCTGGCACTTTGAGAGGCGCAAAGCACCATAGCCTGATGGACAGAGGCTATCCTCAGGAGCTCTGATAGGCGCGGCACACCAGAGCCTACGGACAGACTCTGCCCTTAGGGGTTTTCCGACTTTCTTCTTCGTTTTTCATCTCTAAACCTTCCCAAACTCCCGTGGATCCCACCCAAAAACTTAGGATCCCCTAATTTAATATTATAACTTATACCCATGATTTAGATACAAACCTATTAAGTCCTTGAAAAATGGATTACAACTAACGCGATCAACCCCAAAATCCAATCAAAAGAATGTCACCTTTCTTTTCAAGCTTTCCAACCTCTAACATGATTTAATTCATCTACATTGATTGATTTGAATGAATTGGGTGTGGGTGAAGTAACCAAACAAAAAGCGCCCACTACCTTGTTAGGGATTACCCCTCCCCGACAAAAATCCACAAAGCTAAACTTGGTGGTCCCCCCGCGTCTTTTCTCCTTCTCCTCTTTTTTTTTTTCTTTAAAACCCTAGCTATTTTTCCTAAGTGCATAAACTGAACGGGATTAAGAGTTTAGACCCCAACAATGACTCCTATGAAATACTTATTTGCTTAAGGAAAGCATCAAAACAGAAACCCCCTTACTAAATCCGATTTTTGGAACTTTCCCTGCTCAACAGCCCATCTTCCGATGGTCATATCTCCTTCATACGACCTTGGCAATTTGCAAACTTGGTGTTTGTTTCAAGATTCTTTCAACTATTTTCCATCCACTAAAAGAAATCACCCAGAAGCTTCCTGAGCTGGATGTTATGGTCGTTTGAAAATAGCCAAAATCAACTTTTGAAATCTGGAAATTTTCCTGATTTTCCCATTTTTTTCCAAATTTGTTTCTCCTTTTTTTTTTCTTAGCTAAATTTTGTCTGTCTCGAATATGGAGATTTACAACAAAACTCAAGATTACTTGGGAAAAATCTTGGTTTGAAATTTATATAACCATTTCTTTCTTGATAGCTTTTAAAACATCTCACGCATAATATGAACTTTTATTCATAGTCCAGTTTGAACAATATAAATTAATTCAAACTCCTAACATGAATTAGACCTGGTTTTTTAACAACTATGAAACATAGTACAATCCTTAAGTCTTCAACAAATCCTAAGTTAAATTAACCGAAAACAAACTAATTTATTTTAAGAAAATTAACAAACTTTTATCCTATTAAAAAATTTAAACTAAATAAGTTAATTTCAAACTACATGAACCCTTGATTCGAAAGGCTTTTTAAATAAATAACTATGAAAGAACAAAAAGGTTCTCAAACTCATTTTAAACTTAAAATAGCCCTAGTAAAAGAGTTTGAAAATTTGCAAACTTCAGTACACAAGTGATGAAATAGAAAAGCCAATATCAACCTCCAAAAGGATTCATCAAGTTAACGACAAATTAACAATTTAGATTCACACATTAAAAAAAACTACTGAGGAAATACAGAAACAAGGGCTGAAACTGGTGTGCTTTTGCTTCTGCCGTTAGAGGCAGCAGCTTGCTGCTGGTTCATTTGTAAGTGGACTTTTGAGGATCTAAAAATTATTAATTTTCAGTCTTTTGAAGGCTGCTACTGCTTCGTTAATTATGGATTTACATCAAAATTTTTGGCTCCCTCATTTTAGCTCTTTGGACCTACTGTTGCTGCTGGTTTTTGTGTCTCTACCCAATATATCATCTTTCTTTTCATTACTTGGTAGAGGTTGACTCAAGAAGAGGAATATGCAACTAGATGGGGAAGAATACACAGATTATATCTTCGATTATATGCACTCAAAGAGGGCAATCACCCATCATAGACGAGAGGGAAAAACATCACAGCGCTAAAGACAAGCAGCCTCATACTTAACATATTTATAGAGAACTTGCATAACAATTTTTTTTAAAAAATGCAACCGTTAACCTTAAAATCGAGGCAATAACATACTAACAAACTTCATAAAGAACTAGGAAAGAAAATAAAAATAAAATCACATTATACTAGTTAAATATAACTGAGTTGATTCTACACAAGATAGAAAATATGCAGTATTAAGGCTAACACGACAGAGATAGCTGGAAGCCGATCCCAACAAATGAACAAACTAAAGATTGCTTAACATTCACCATTTTTACTGACCATCTTAAAATCATCTACGAACACAGGATCTTATTAAACAACAATCGATCTTTATTACCCAAATCAGCTCTTATTACAAGACTGGCTAAGAAACCAATTTTTGATAAAAATAGGTAAAATTCTAATACAGAAGACAAGCAAATAAGGCAGAAAACAACACTATATAACAATAGGATTTTGGTCACATATCATGTACTATTTATGAGCTTACCTAAGTAATATTACAAATTCACATCTATGAATCATAGAAACAACCATCAATAGAGTAAAATTTTTATAAACTCATTCAAAGTTTCTTAAAACTAGGAGATCAGGATACTGAAAACTTTTGGTGCAATCACATACACATCATCCTATTTTAACTAATCAATTTGAAGGAATAAATAGATGGATAACATTACTAAGAAAATAACACTTCTGCTGCAACAGAAGAAAAGGTGAAGAAAAGAACTGAAGGAAAGCGCAAGAAGAGTACCTGGTCAGGAGAAGCACTTGGCACCTAGTTCGGAATAATTTGATTTCACCCCTCTCCTTCAACTCACAACCACTAACCGCAAAAGTATAAAAAATTGAACTATTGGACACAAATCCCCAAAACTTTTAGGTATACAGTGGACGATAATCCGATTGTATGGGAAAAGAGGGAATAAAAGGGGCTGGACACTGTGGGGGATCCCAAATTCAAAAATTTCTCTAAAATGAGGCTTTGGCTAGCTAAAACCGTACAATATCAACAATGAGGACGAGAGCACCTGATTTAGGGCAAGGATGACGGAGGCATCAAGTTGAGACACCTTAGCCTGGTTATCAACCGTTCCTCCCTTATGATACTAAAGGGAGGAGAAGATAAAGTCGCGTGCATGCTTGGAGTCGCGGTGATATGGGTTTCGATTTGTGTTTGCTGCGCGTTGAAGAAGACTAAGAACGAGTAGAAGGTGGCTTATGTACTGGTTGCATTGTACGTGTCTGTATTGCTGGTTTTGGAACGGGTTAGGTCGATAGCCTTGGTCCGAATTGGGCTTTCCTTGTCTTATCAAAATTGAGGGGGGTCACATTGGATATCAAAGAAAGCAGTCCTGGTCTGGAAATAGTAAGATGATAATATTTGAAATAAAAATAATTATATATTTAATCAAGAGAAAGACTCCAGATACCATCAAGTTTTTCCTTATTTGCAATAAATAGCACCTAAACTTTTTAAAGGTGTCCTATCCCCCCACATAACTATTACTTCTTGTAATGGGCCATTTTTGCCCATGTGCTCTCGTCTATGTAGTGGCGCGTTGTTGCTCAACTCCCCTTTTCTTCTCTGTTGGCTTGCAAATTTTCTTTAATTTTTTCTTCATTCGATTTTTTTTTTATTCAGCTATGGAGTTTTTGGTGACCAACAAAATTTTGAATTTGGATTGGCTATTAGTTGCAACCCTTTTGGTAGAAAAACTCAGACCTAAATATCTTCTCACACTTTCGCTAACTCAGAACAAAACCCCTTTAACTCTTTCTTGCACATTGCAGAAAAGTTATTGCAATCCAATTTGACAACAGTTCCTCCATTAACCATTTCCTTGTTTCATCATCATGTTCCATTGGCCACTTTGTGGCAAAAAATAAAGAACATCTTTTTCTCAAGCAATTATGGCCGTTGTGGATGCTTAGACAGAAGCATCCATAAGCTTGGAAGTGTTTACTTTGAATTTATTGAACAAGAAACATCACATTCTTCATTGAGCCCGAATTTTTCTCTGCCAATAGTGGTGTCCCTTAGTTTTAGAGAATATGTAATTGGTCCAAACAAAGAGTATCAACATTATTTTGTCTAGGGCAAAAAACTATGAAATTGAAATTAGGGCTAAACAATGATTATTTTGGTTTTAATTTGGGGGAAGATGAACATAAATTGATAGAAATAATTAATATAACGAAAATAATGACCCATATGGCACCTTTAAACATTAAACTGGTCCCTGGCAAGTAAAATAAGCATGACGCGCTGAAGTTGCGTGTAACAACTCAGACAAGGAAATGGGTCAGAATGTCCATTACCAGAAATTAAATCGTTTCTGTTGGGGGATAGGACATTTAAAAGTTAGTGTCTTAATGCAATACAGAACGACTTTGATGGTGTCTTTATGGTCTTTTCTCTTTGATCAATTTATTAACTTCTTGATTTTGATCAATGTGAAATAATCACTTATTATGAGAATAACACTGATTTACATTAATTACAAAATTTGATATTTAGAAAAATAAAATGAGTATTAATTTATATACATAACATACATAGATATGTATCCAAAGTCGCATAAAAACATATAGTTATAGAAATATATAATTTCCTCTAAAACAATAACAAAATCAAGCTTTGAATATTTATGGATTTTTCAAAAATAGTTATTTCTTTAAAATTGCAGAAGCTTAAAAATTAATCAAATCGCGAAAGTTCAAAATGGGTTTCAACAATTACCTCTTAGTGCACCGTATTGAGACACCAAGTTTGATGATCATTCCTACGGAAAATCATGCATTGTATACATGAAAGAAAATTAACGAAAGAGCGCAAGATTTTTAAGTCAGACAATTTTTTACGCCCACTCCATAATAACATTGTTCTTGACCTTACATATTTATGTTTGAAATGAAAATAATAGGCAATTCTAGGATTCGAAAAAAAATCAATTTGGGCAGATTGGACTTATAAATTCGTTCAGAAAAACTCTTCGAGTAGAAGTTTTATACGATAATTTAAAATGAAATATTTAAAGGTAAAAAAGATGGTGAAGAAATACCATTTTGAGATTACCCGTCAAAATAATCTTTTGGACAACCACAGTTCGTAAGATACGTATGAAGAAATACAACTTTTGACAAGTCCTTCATCGTACCAGGTGAGTTTTCATTAGGTTTTCCCAGGTTTGGTGTGGTAGCATGGATAGGATTTCAAAGGAGACGTATGGCATCATCAAGAGTAATATTGGGGGCTGCTTTGTTTGCTAATGGTGTGAAATGAAAAAGAAGAAAGGAATTGGAGGTATAAATGCTTATGTTTGAGTCAGGTATTTTAAAAGTGATTGTGCGAGTTGAGAAATTGTGGCATTGCAAATATAACATCTAAAATGTGACTAAATAAATACAATTTTGCAATGAAAAGGAGATAATTAATTATTTAAGCTTTAAAATTTAATAGAGTAAAATAACTGTATACAAAAATAGATTAATTATAGTTATTAAATCTTAAATGACCTTTATTTTGAAATAATAAAATTTAATGTTTGACTAAACTTTTTTTTCTTTTTGAGTCACATTAATTTTCCTAAAGTAAAATATATATATATTATCTAAGATATATATATATATATATATTATTATATATATATATTATATATATTTATATATATATATATATAGATATATATATAAAGTCATCTTGGTTCTTTTGTAACATTTGTTTCACTTTTAGAGGTACTGATTAGAGAAACTCTCATTAGATTAATAAATAACACAATAATAGGTGTGATCAATCGAGGTTATCTTTATTTTCCTGTCATTGATATTTACTTTTACATATATATCAAAACTTAATGAAAGATGTTGTTAAACTAGTTATCATTAATTAATTAAATTAGACAAAAATATTAGGTGTGATTAATCGAGGTTATCTTTATCATCGTCATTGATATTTACTTTTATATATATATAAAAACTTAATGAAAGATGTTAAACTAGTTATTTGTGTAGTACTTAGTGTAAATATTTTGGATATGTCAAATTCTCCATTACTTATGATTATATATATAAACATTTTAATTTAACTACCAAATTATAAAATAGAAAGAAGAAATTTGATAAAAATTTAATCTTGTTTGGTTTCAATTTTAAGTATAAAATTTTTTATAATACCATCCTAATTTACTCAATTTAATTTTTATATTGTCAACTAGAATATATCAATGCAAATTTATTATATAAATCGCCTTTAAATTTGATCGTTGAATTGCTTCAATTGATAATGTGTATCCCTATTTGACACCACTATATCTCAGATTTAATTTGTTAAACTACTATATAAGTACTTTAGCTCAACGTTTCCATACGCCGATTAATAATTCTTTCATGTCATTATCAACTATATGAATCACTACAACTCAAACATCCACCTTAAAGATCGAACTTATTGATAACGACCTGTTTTAGAGTTAGGAGGGGGTCTTTTTGGGTCAGTAGAATCATTGTGATAACTGACTACGGGTTCGACGGATCACGCGACGGACCGGTCATGTACCCCGTCGTCCCACACATTTTAATTTTCCTGTTGCTCTCCTCATTGCCCTCCACGACCAGGTAAGGACGAACCGTCATAGGCACAACGGTCCGTCGGGCGCCTCCGTTCAAACACTTCAACTCTAAAAAATCTGGGTATGGAGCTACTCTCTCTCAACTCCCGCGACAGACTGCCAGCACTGACCGCGTAGATACGACGGATACGTCCACAAACCCCTTTAGAAAGTTAAATTCTCTGAACTTTGTGACGGACCTGTATGACGGACGCGATAGACCGACGGGCCTTCACAGGTCCCCGTACCCCTCGACTTGGGGCGAATTCATCTAAAAGGTTTTTTAAGGGGTGTTTTGGACCATTTGACAACCCATGAAATTAGTAAGAAGTGAGTTTAATAAGTTTTTACTTGGGGGGTAAAAAGAGAAGTAACCTGAATAAATAGTGAGTTACTTTTATCATGTTTTACAAATTGTTTATGATAATTAGGGTAAAAAAAAAGTAATTTGGAGAGGAAAAATAAAAAGAATACGAATAACGGGAAGGATGTGGAAAGGGAGAACGAAGAGGAAGCAAATGGCATTGAAAGTACTTGTTGATCGAGATTTCTTCTGTGGATGAAGGTTTATTGTTTATGCTATTCCATATAAACTCTTATAGTGATTGATATGTATTGGTGTATTGTAAAGTCCTTCTATAGCTTATTGTGTTTGTAATGTTGTAATTGTGTAATTGTGGTGGGATTCGAATGTTGATACTGTTTGAATCTTTTCAGCTGAATTCTCTCTGTTAGATGACGCCATCGGCATAACAAGACTTGATGAATAAAATAATTAGATTAAGTGGAATCGGTGTCCGTTTTCCGACCCGTAGATTAGGGGCTAGGGGTGTCACGTTCCGACAACTTAGTATTAGGGGTCGGGTGTCACGTTCCGACACGTAGTATTAGGGGATTCGGTGTAACGTTCCGACACTTAGCATTAGGGATCCGGAGTCTCACGTTCCACACGGTAATTTGGAGGGAATGAATCTTGAATAGGTAATGAACTCAAATTCGCAGAACCTAATTTTCCCCAAATGAGTATGGTGTGGAGGCTTGCGTCTTCATAGGGCGCTTGATGTTTTTTGCACCCCATGGTTCTTGTACTTGTTTTGTTGCTACTGTTGAGTATTGTAGTTATTGTCATAATATTACTTGATATAGATTGCTTTCTATTTGAGTTGGCCCGATGATACTCTACTCAGTACTGTTTCCCTTGTACTGACCCCTACTGTATTTTCTTTTTGTTATTTTGGTGGAGTGTAGCAAGTGCCGCCATCGTCTTCGACTCTCGGCTCACTCTGCCAGTCTTCAGCACGTCAGATGTCAGGGTGAGCTATTATCTCCTAGCTTAGACTTGATTCTCTCCTTCACACGTCTTGATGTCTTGAATTTTCGGACATGGCCATCTTTTTTTTATTAGTTTAGCGTCTTATTACTCTTCGATTTAGAAATTTGAGGATACGATGTTTCTTGGTGTGATGACTTCCGATTTTGGGGATGATAGTTGATAACTTTCGAATCTTGTTTATTAAGCTTATTTTATCATATATTAGTCTTCGCATTATATATTTTGTTTTTATTATGGTTTTGAAAATATTTGGTATATGTTTGTGGGTTTAGATTTGTTGTTCCCCCCACTAAGGAGTAAGCAGTGTGGGTTCCATTCACGACCGTTTTCGATCGTGACAAACTTGGATCAGAGCTTTAGGTTCGTTGTTCTCATCACACAAGACGAGTCTAGTAGAGTCCTTAGGAACGGGAGGTGACGCCCTTACTTTTCTTGAGAGCTATAGGACTTTAGGAAAATTCATGTCTTTCTCCTTTTCAGTGCTATTACTTGGGGTCCATTGGTAATCTAGGTGATAAAAATTAGTAATCTCTGACACATCTCTTCACCTATTTGCGCAGGATGGTTAGAACTCGAGGCAACACAGGTGCCCACACACAACCGCAAGACAAGGGTGCGTTTGACGGCCAGCCCTAGGGCTGTAGCTCGAAGATGACAGTGGCAAGGCTGTGGTAGAGGTCGCGGGAGACGTCCTATATAGTAGAGGACAAACACTGGTCAGCTAGTACTATGGCGTTACTCCCCACCGACTATGAGGTAGTAAGAGATGGTGAGGAAACGGGAAAATGAGCCAAGTGCAGGATGAAGGGAATTACCACCACCAACCTGCCCCAGAGATAGATTAACCAGGTCTACTTTCTTAGCGGGTTAATCTGATAAGGCCATACACCTCCAGTGTCTCTGCACCAGCCCTCATGGTTCCGGGAGTACACATGCATCTGGCTATGAGTCTCCCCGCATGGGACGCTCAATTGGGCATAGCACATTTCCTCGATGACACCCGGGTGGCCCATATGTCAAGTGATCAACAGTCAACTTTTCAATCACTAATTCTTGAAGTTGAAACCTCCAGGTCTTCAAGGGTGCTGAATCTGAGGAGCCTATGATTTCTGGTTGATTGTCATGACTGCTACATAAGATGGACATTAGTAAACGATTCGGGGTTGATTTTGTGACCTATAAGGTTTCAGGGAAATGCCAACATGTGGTGACGGTCTTACTTGAGTGTCAACCAGCACGCACCAACTATGACATGGGCATCCTCTCTAGCATTGTTTTGGAGAAGTATTATAACCCGGAATATTTAGGGACAATAGGAGAGATGAGTTCCTGAGTCTTATGAGCAAGTCAGGATGTCTTGATTACTCTGCTTATGAGGCTAAATTTTCGTGCACTATCCAGTATGCCACCTCAGCTTTGCTTCAGTCCATAAAAGCGGATTCGCCACCGCTTTAAAGAAAGGATGGAGGGTCAGATTTGCAATTCCCCGCCTTACATGTAGCTGCTGCAAGCACAATCCTTTCAGAAAGTGGTTTACTACTTTGTAATAGAGGTAAGGGGTGTGAGCCGACACGTTCACCCAACGGCGTCGACATCTAAGAAGTTTTGTAAACGGGAGGTAATTTAGTGTTCTTATCTCAGAGGACCTAAGTTTCAAGAGGTACCCGGCCCGACATATTCAGTCTCACTACAGGCTATAGCAGGGGGCCATCGCAACCAGTCAACATTTCTCTGATTTTGGAGGTTATCCCCAAGACTTGTCATTCTCAACAGAACTATGCTTGACTCCAGATATTGTTAATGGATGTTGAATAGACTGGACATATTAGGAGGTATGTCCAAAGCGATTTACCCAGACCCGCCAATAATTAGAGGTAGAGGTGGTCATATGGGAGAGGCCGCCATTCTGGGAGGAAAGTGTGGTGGCCAGTAATGGTGGTCACCAAATCAGCAGGGGTGGCGGGCAAGTTTGGGAACTACTGCAGCACAACATGGTAGGGGCAACGGGCAGACAGTTGTAGGGCCCATTGTTATCGTTTAAACCGGGAGATCTGAAGCAGAGACATCTGAGCTGTTATCAACCGAGGTAATCTTTTGTCGTGATTGCATGGTTTCCTGTATTATTTATCCTGTATACACTTTCATATGTATCTTCCTCATTCTAATGGTCTTGATTTGAGTATGTGATTTTGCTTGACATCCTAGTCGTGTTCTACTCCTGTTATGGGGGAGTCCGTGATAGTTGAAGGGTGTATAGGTCTTGTCTTGGGACTTTTGTGGGGATCAATACTCATTTCGATTTGATTATTCTAGAGATGGTGAATTTTATGTGATGCTGGGTATGACTTGGCTTTCTCCAAATTTTGCAATCTTGGATTGTTAATTCTAAAACTGTGACTTGTCCAAGCCTAGAACAGATCCAATAGTGTGGTAGGGTATTACAGTTTCCCCCCAGTCCGTAATTATGCTCTTTTCTTCTTTGCGCTAAGAGGATGTTAGTAAAGTGTTTTTTAGCCTTCTTAGGCACAATCTCAGGGATATACGTCCAAAGTACCTTCGATTGATTCTGTTCGAGATAATTTCGCGAGTTTCTTGGATGTGTTTCCTCTGCAGACCTTTCCTGGTATGCCACCGTAGGGATATATGATTTTTGCATTGATCTGATCCGGGTACTCGCCCCATTTCTATACCCCCTTTATAGAATTGATCCAGCGGGTTAAGGGGTTAAAGCCCAACTTCAGGAGTTGTAAGGTAAAGGCTTTATTAGACCAGTGGCATCCCCTTGGGTGCTCCTGTCCCTATTTTTGAACAAGAAGGATGGAAGATTTTCGATGTGCATAGACTACATACAACTGAATAGGGACTATTAAGACAAGTATCCTCTTCCTCTTCATTGATGATTGGTTTCGATCATTACAAGGTGGTTGGTCCTTCTTAAAGATCATTTGGATCTGGTTATCATCATTGAAAATACAGAGGCATTAATGTGCCAAAGACTGATTTTCGAACCAGGATAATTTAGGTGGCTGATGACTTCTGTAGTAATGTTCTTTTGGGCTTACGAATGCCCCTGCTTTCTTTCATGCATACGAACGGGATTTTATGCCATATCTGGATCTTTTTTTGTTATCGTATTTATTGATGATAGACGGGTTAATCTCAACGCTCAAAAAGAACTTAGGAGCATTTGAGAATAGTATTGGAAGTGGTTGAGAGAGAATAAGCTTTATGCAAAATTCTCCAAGTGTTAGTTTGTCTAATTCAGTGTCCTTCTCTAGGGGCACGATAGTTTCTAAGGATGAGTGATGGTGGATCCTTCGGCAAGATGGAAGCGTGAAGAGTTGGGTAAACCTCTAATGTTAAGAGGTAAGGAGCTTTGTTGGCTTTAGCTAGCTACTACCGTCGATTTGTCAAGGATTTCGTCTGTATGCTTCCCAACTGACAATTATTTGCCAAAAAAAGGTTACCCCCCCCCCTTCCATTTGTATGGTCGTAACGAATGTAAGAAAGGCCTTCCAAGACACCATCAAGACTGTTGACTACTCTGCAACCAAGTCTTACCTTCACGCCTTACCAGTGGAAGGTAAGAATTTCATTGTGTATTGTGATGCATCTTACTCCTTGTTTGGGGTCATTGCTAATGCATGAGAAGAATGTAATTGTTATGCTCCGAGGCAACTAAAGTGCATGAAGCACTTATCCCCGCATGATTTGGAGTTCCCTCACGGCCATACAGTAGTGTTGCATTAAATCAATGGAACAGTATCTCATATGGTTTTAAGTGTGATCTATACAGATCACTGTCAGTTTACAGTATGTCCTTTAACCTCAGAAAAGAATCGAATTTTATCAAGGAGGGATGAACTAGTGAAGGACTATGATCATTACTATCTTGATCACCCAGAAAAGCTATGTTGTGGAAGATGCTTTAAGTAAGAAAGTCAAGGGGAGCATGGGAAGTCTAGCTCACTTGCAGGTTTTCTGACGCCCATTGGCTACGAAGTTTCAACTCTGCCTAATGACTTATGATGTTGGAAGTACTGGAGAATGGATGATTTTTGGCCTGTGTGGAAGGAAGATCTTCTTTTCTTGGCAAGATTAAAGGAAAAACAGTTTAATATTGAAGAGAAACTGAGCCAATTCGAGATTTGGTATACAGGAGAGGCTAAGAGGCAATATTGAATTAGGTATAAGAAGGGTGAGGAAGGAAGAATGATCAAGTCTTACTGAATGTTTCGCCCATGAAAGGGGTGTGTGGTTTGGTATCGAGTTGTAGATATCCGAGGTATATTTGTCCTTACAAGTTCTGAAGAGAGTGGGAGGAGGTATCTAGAATTAGCCTTGCCTCCATGAGTGTAGGAGTGCACCCTATATTTCATGTATCTATGTAAAAGATACCATGGGATGGAAACTACATTATTCTTGGTATTCATTTCTTCTTGATGAAATTTGGCTTATTGAGGATGAGCCTTTTGCTTTTAGATAGAGAAATCCGCAAGTTGAGATCAAGGGAGATTGCATCCATCAAGGTTCAATGGAAGAATCGGCCAGTTGAAGAGTCCACTTTGGAGAAGGATGCTGATATTCAGCAAGATACCCACACCTTTTTTGTAGACTCAGATACTTTTGTCGCCCTATGTTTTTCTTCTTGTGATCGTTCGAGCAAAACGATTGGTAAATTGGTATATATTGTCCACGACTTTGTAGTAGTTTCGGGCACTGACCAATCAGTTGTGATAACCTCTACTGGGTCGACGGATCACGCGACGGACCCGTCATGTGGCCATGACGGACTGTCATTGACCCCCCCCACCGTCTGTCCCACACATGTGTAAATTTTCCTCTCTGTTGCTCTCCCATTGCCCTCCACGACAATAGGACGAACGGTCATACAGGCACACATGGTCCGTCAGCGCTCCGTTCCAAAACACTTCAACTCTAAAAATCATGGGGTACTGGGAGCGACTCCCACTTACTCTGCGAAGACTGCAGACGGACCGTCGTAGATACGACGGACCGTCACAAACCTTTAGAAAGTAAATTCTCTGACCTTTGTGTGGACCTCTGCTGACGGACCGTCATAATAACACCGACGGGCCATCACAGTTCGCGTAACCTCGACTGTGTCGATTCTGGCTATAAAGTTTTTAAGGGGTGTTTTGGACCATTCATGACAACTTCATGAAATATGGGTAGTTTATAAGTTAGTTGCTTGGGGTTAAAGAAGTAACCTTGAAATAAATAGTGGTTACTTTTTATCATGTTTTACAATTGATCATATGCTAATTCAGGAGGGTAAAAGAAAAAGAATTTTGGAGGGAAAACTAAAAAACCGTAGGTGGGGGTGAAGAGAGGGATGACGAGCCGAGAACAGGGAGAAGCGAAGAGGAAATGTCAAATGCATTGAAGTAACTTGTTGATCGAGTTCTTCACCCGGTGATGTAGGTTATGGTTTACTATGCTATCCATAGTAACTCTTAAGAGCGATTGATATGTATTGGATGGTCTTGTAAAGTCTTCTATAAATCTTTTTTTGATTTGTGGGTTTGTATGTTGTAATTTGTAATTGTGGTGGATTAGAATGTTGATACTGTTGAATCTTTACATATTGAATTCTCTTTCTCTCGTTATGAATGACGCCTGATCGCATAACGAAGAGTTGATGAAATTCAAATTAATGAGATTAGTGATCGGGGGTGTCACTTTCCGACACATATTATTAGGGGAATCGGGTTCATGTTTCAACCACGTATTAATTAGGATCGGGTAATACTTTCCACAGTAGTATTAGTGGGATCGGGTGTCACGTTCCGACACGTAACATTAGGGGATCGGATTGTGTCAGTTCCCGACACGTAATATTGGAGGAATGAATCTTGAAATTAGGTTAATGAACTCAAATTCGAAAACCTTTTTCCCAAATGAATATGTGTGGAGGCTTGATTCCTCATAGGTGCGCTTGATGTTGTTGGCCCTGGTTCTTGTAACCCTTTGTTCTACCTGTTTGAGTATTGTAGTTGATTTTATAATATTACTTACTGATAAATATTGCTTTCTATTTTGAGTTAGCCGATGAAACCTACTTATACGTGTCCTTGTACTGCCCCTACTTGTGTTTTTCTTTTTGTTATTTTGGTGGAGTGAGCAAGTGCTCCTCGACTTTCGACTTGCGCTCAACTCTAGATAGTCTTCAGCACTCAGTTTTCAGGGTTGAGCTCTTCTCCTGCTCGACTGGATTGCTTTCCTTCACGTCTTTATGTCTTGAGTTCGGACATTGCCATCGTTTTTTTTTTACTTATTTTAGCTTCTTAATTACTCTAGATGTTAGAAATTGAGGTAGAATGTTGTTAAGGTGTGATGATCCCAGTATTTTGGGGATGATAGTTGATTACGAACTTTATAAGCCTTGTTTATTTGTTATATTAATAAGTTGAGTCTTCTGGCAGTTATATTTTGGTTCTTATGGTTGAAATATTGGTATATGTTGGGGTTATAGTTGTTTGGTTGCCACCCACCTAGGGAGGTAAGTTTGGGTGTAATTCACGACCCTTTTTGGTCATGACAGTAATAATCTTGATCGAACTTGTTTTGTACAGTAATTTACGATGTTCTATTGTCTATTTCAACATAAACGAGATAAGATTGCAGGTTACACAGACAAATAATTCAATACTAATTAGAAATAAAATTTATATAATGTTATCCTGACATTTTACATATTATCTCGGCATTTCATATTCGAATGGCTATAATGTTAGCTCGTCCGTCTCTATAATCATTACATGTGTATTAGTTTTCGTGATTTGGACGACGGACTGGTATAATTTTGTACATTATTCTAAAATTAATAAAATCTCTCGCTAAATCATATCACAACGTAGTTCTGACACTCAATATTGATTTAGTATTTTTTTTGTTTATATTATTCCATGAATTCTAACTTTTTATTTATAAAAGCATACAAAATTGTTACACTTTTTGAACAATTAATTGTAAGTGTGAAATAAAATTTTAGTATCATGCACAATACCAAGATTATGATTAACATGGATATTTTAAAAAAACCGACCTCCTGATGTCGCTTTTATTAAAAGTAATTAGATTCAATAAAAAATACCGACCTCATGAGGTTGGTATCACATTAAATCTCAAGATAAATAAAAAGTAATCACATTAATTAAATAATATTGACATTGAAAGGTTGATATTTTATATCAATTAATAGTTGAACTTATATAAAATGGTCATCCGGAAAGCGATTTTACTAAAAATTAATTTATTAATTTTGCTTGAAGTCACTACAGAAATATTTAATGAATGTGTTAGTATAGTTACATACTATTTATTAACGACTTTCAGATGCCAGGATTATATATATATATCTATATATATATATTTTACACCAAATCGTCCTCCGAAAAGCGTATTAATTCAAAATATTTCTCATTTGATTTTATATATAATTGAGGAAAAATATTTTTATTTATTCATTTAATACTGCAGAAAAGGCCAGTGTTTTAATTGTAATCCTGTTGCTGGGAAATCTGACCTCCTATGCCACATTATGATTTTTCATCACAGCTTATTTTGGCATCAACATCGGTTACTTGTATTCGGTTTTCTAAAAAAAAAATATATGATGTTCTTTTTCTTGTTTTAAAAAAACAATACCAACGCGTCCGAAGGTTCGAAAAATTCCGACCTTAATTTGGAGGTTCAGTATTTTTAATTCGATAATTCCATTGTTTTTTTTATAGTGTATATAATTCTGTAAATACCATTTTAGTTTTTTGATTAATCTAAGTGTAAAGTTGGTGGAAATTTTATTGCTTACTCGAGTTGCACAAATTCTATTTTGACAAAATCAAACATTCCCAGGTCATATGCTGGTGTGTATATAATATTTTATATAGCTAATACAAATTATTCAATTAGATCAAAACCGTCCATGTATGATATATTTCTTCTCTTTTTTAATTAGTTTATTGTCACTAACTCTCATTTCAAATTTATATTGATTTGTATTAGATTTATTTAGTAACAAATAAACTCTCCTAATAATTTGTAAGAAAATTTTATTTAAATAAATTTTAACTAGTATAAAAATAAAACTAAAATTCAAGAAATAATAAAATAATTTAAAGAATTTGAGGAATAATTATCTTTACATAGACTTATCGCATGTATTTATGTGCTATCTATTACTAATACCTCCAAAGGGAAGGTCTAAGGAACAACATCATAATTTCGTGTAGGGATGTATAACTATTCATGGATTAGTTATACCATAGTCCCAAATCCTACCAAACATAGTAGAATAATAGCCTCATAATACATGGGACTATTTCTTTAAGTGGCCTACCAAACGCCACTAATTCATTGTTTTGTTTGCAAAGGTTGGGATAACTATCCTAAGATTAACTTAGTCCATGAATTACTTATCCAAGAATTAACAATTATTCCCATGTATAGTCTTTCGGATATCTACTATCGTGGGATAAGATGGTTAAATAACAAATACCCCCCTTAAACCTCTCTTTTATAACACTTTTTACTTTCAAAACATCTTAATATAATTTTTAACAACATTTTATAATCGGGACAACGGAATAAATATACCCCGAACTATCGTAAATTGTATGGAAATACCCTTTCGTTTTACTGTTTAGGTGTCGTGCCCTTACTGTCAAATTTGTGAGGCGTATTACTCTTATTAAAGGTGAACACATTTCCCCAATCTAAAACATTACCTAATTTTTTATTAAATTTTTACCCATTATAAAAAAAATCTACCCATAATAATTTAAAACCCACCCATAACATAATACTCACCCATATGAGTACCCATCTTCCTCTTTTTAGATTTTGTTTTAAATAAAATGCACCCAATATTCTCTCCTGATCACCGCACTAATATTCCACATTCCCATTCACACCTTTATTACATTCTGTCTTCTGTTTGATCTTCATCGGTCATATCGCTGGAAATTTTTTTCTGACAATCGGTTTTGTTACTATGGGGTGTTACTGTGATGATGTCAAGTCTTGTGTCCGTCGGCAAAATAATGAGTTTTAGTTGTCGTCTAGTGTTTGTTGTACCTTAAGCAATGAGTAAGACTTTTAGGCTTAGGAGTGTTTTGAAGTTATTCCATGCTACAATACTAATTATCTACTCTAAATGATTGTTTTTTGAAGGTACAAAAAGGTTATTCGATTTTGGTTTCACTCAATAGATTTCTATTTTAAATTTTGAAAGATTATACATTTTAATTTTTAGTGTAGAACTTGTGGTTATGCATTTTCCTGTGAAGATTCAACATGTTGACTTCAGTATTGTGGAAGAATCGAGTTGGTATGACTAATTTAAGCCGGTTCTGACATGACGGTTCAAGCTTCTATTTGAGAGGCAATATTCAGGGCTTTTGAGATCATTGGCGACGGAGAAACTATAACAGGTGAGGATTTGACTGGAATAAGAAGAATGTGTCTGAAGAATTCGAGCCTAATTCTTTTAGTCTAGCGAAAATGGTGAAGACTTTTATTTAGGAAGGTGAGGATCAACATCCGTGCAATCAGAATGGATGCAATTGCTTTAATTGTAATTGAACCGAGAGCTCAGAGGAAGAGATTGATTCATTCAATTGCTTCGATGAATCGAATCAAAATTGTTGTAGCTATGCTTGTGAAAGTCTTAAGGTATTTGATGTGCTCTCCCGGCCAGGTTTTTTGCTTTTTAATCAGAGTACATTATCTTTTTGGTTGAGTATTAGTTTATTTTCGTTGGGTTTTAAACATTAATATGGGTGGTTGATATTTTGATGATGGGCACAAAATATATTAAAAAAAAGGTAAATGTTTTAGATTGGTGACTCATGTCCCCACCGTTAGTAAAACCGGGTATATTACCCACCAAACTTGATGGTAAGGAACATCATCCTAAAAGTATAACATGGGTATTTACATACCTTTATTATTTTTTTGGAGGTAGTTTGTCCCTTTTTCCATTTATAATAACATTCACAACCTTAATTTATATTATTCTTTTTGTTATCTGAGAATGAAAACTTTTTATTAAAAATTTCTTATTATACTTACAATTGTTATCAATGAATATGTTATAAGATGACTGTATTTGTGGAATTCTTATTTATTTAATGTTTTAATTTCCTCTTTCTTAAAATCTTCACTCCACTACAAATTTACATCTTCACTTATATATTTATTAATCACGAAATATATATTTATCTATATTAAAATGCTAAGCATAAAGACATTAATAGTAACATATAATATTCTTTTACGTTAATAAACGTAAATGAAAGTCTTAATTTTTAAAGTTACAAATCATAAAGGAGGTTTTTACTTTAACTATATAAGATGAAAATTTTATTTTAATCTAAATGAGATGAAAATCTTATACTAAGCTGAATAAGAAGAACATTTTATTTTAAGCTAAATAAGATTAAAGTTTAATTTTTAAGTTAAATAAGAGGAAAATTTAATTTTTGAAATATACGGCACAATCATGGAAATGCGCACACAAAAATATTTAAGATAAATGAGATGAATATTTTATTTTGAATAATGAATAACTAATGCTTGCGAAGAAAATGTAAAGAAAAAACAACATAAGGTGAGGGTATTTTTTGTAAACAAGAACTTTACTCTACAAAATTTATACACGGAAATATCGGTTTTGAATATGAACAAACTCACACAGCAATAAAAATATTCCAGCCTACTTATCTGGATAACTTATCCCAGTATAACTTATCTCAGCATAACTAGTATTCAGACCAAAAGACACCTTAAATAAAGATCATTTTTTTTGTAACTGAATTTTCTAATACCTCTATTTATATGACATGATATAAAATTTGAAATGTTTTCATAAACATGCACCTTAATATGATTTAGGAGTTAGGATTATCAAAAATGATGTGAGTAATGAAAATAAAAAATAATTAATTTTTTATATGAAAGAATATGACTAAATGGGGTGGTAAATGTCACATTAAATTTTTACAATAACAAAATATAAATAGATAGAAAATTTCTGCATAAAAGTCATTAAAATCAATGACATTTTGTTGTAAATGTCATAATATATACAACATTTATGTTAAATTTCACTATTTAAGCATATTTTTTCTAAATGTCAATAAAACCAATGATATTTTCTGATAAATGTCATATTATATTCGACCTATTTACCAATGTCATCATTTATATGACATTTTTCGCTACATAATCGCTAAAATAAGGAACATTTGCAGATCATATCATTATTCTATTCACTTGTAGCCAATACAATATTTATTGACATTTTGCTAATGCGCTAAAACAATGAAATTTTGCAATAAATTTCACTATTGCAGAGATATTTTTTCTAAATGTCACTATTTTAGTGACATTTTTTCTAAATTTCACTAAAATCAATGACATTTTGCGGTAAATGTCATAATATGTTCGATATTTATATTAAATGTCACTATTTAAGTGACATTTTTCTATATGTCACTAAAATTAATCATATTTTGTAATAACTGTCATTTAAATATTCACATTGTATAGAAAAATGTGATCTTAAAACGACTTTTTTTCCTTCACATTGCTACAAGTAATGACATTTTGCAGTAAATGGTCATTAATCAATACAAATAGTTGATATTTTGGCCAACTGTCATTATCTTTGATCTGTGATACCAAATGTCATTATTTTTACGACATTTGACATCTAATGTCACTGTTTTATGTCGTTTTATACTTAAATGTCGTGAAATTCTTTATTTTCTGACATTTGTTTCAAATGTCACCAAATTAATCTTGTCGTATGTATATTTTCTTATAGTGTGGAGTTCATGCGAAAGTTATGGGCATGAACAACTTGACTTGAGGGTTATGTAGTAATATGGAACTCGTGAAAACAACTCTTCTCACTTTCTTACTTACTTCCTCAAAAATAGTTCAAATCAATAGTTGATCTCAAGGATTCACAATTGGACTCAAAGTGTTTCTTGAACTCTACTCTTAACTCTCTCTTGAATGTGATTTATGAATTCAAGAGTTATGGATCGTGATATGAAGAATCTCATGATAATGAAATATAATTATGAATACTTTCTCATCACTCTCATACTCACTTGCTCGAGTCTTGAAACAAATTACTAGAAATTGTAAAAGACTCCTCAAAATGATTCATATGGACTTTCTGAAGATGTTTGAAAGAACTCTTAAGACTTAAGTCTTAGATCTACATTGAATGTGAATTATGAATTCAAGGTTATGATTTGTGGTAGAAAATATCTCTTGATGTGTAGGAGTGTTTGTAGATAGTTAAGCATGGGACACAATTGAAAAAACACCGTCTGGGGAGCAAGTCTGTTGTAACAACCCTAAAATGGCTATTCTAAGTAATGCTGAATATATCTAGAAACCCTACGATTAGACCGGGTTCACACGAATTGATGCGCGTAGAACAAGACCTCTGAACCCTTGCAACAGCCAAACCGACCAACTTGCTGAGTTAGTTGAGCTAGGAAAGGTTGGGTCCAGCCATGTAGGGCACCCGAATATGAAGATCTACCCAGATTAGTCTTAACCGGACTTAAAAAGGGGTAATCTTAAGTTTGGAGGGTCTAGGGGTAAAATGGTCTTTTTCCAGGCTAAGGGTAGAATTCTAATTAACCTAAATATTTAATTAATTAATTAATTAATATGGTGGAGGGGCAATTTGGATAGAAAGGTCCGAAATTGACCCTTTGAGCAAAATCTTGCTCCACCCGGGTTCGAGCCATGGTGGAAGCAATGATTTAATTTGATTTATTTTATGTAGTGGATTAATTTAATTAATTAATATTCTATTGCTTATTTCAGATAAAGGAAAAAAATCAGATTATTTATTAATTAAAATAAATCCTAATTTGACTAAGTCTCTCCCTAATCTCCTAATCCTAAGACAACACACCCACATGTTTCTCACCACTTCTCTCTCTCACTTCACGATCTGCGATCAACAAAAAGAACAAGAGCAGAAAGTGAATGCTAAAGTTCATCAAGAACATGAAAGCTAAAATCTCAAAAGCAAAATAATCTTAAAAACGAAAAGTAAAAATCAATTTCTCGACGAATTTTGCTTGTTGTTTCGGTAGTGAAACTATGGCTTAGTGGGAAATAGGCAGCACGATTGAATCATCTTTTGAACAACTTCATGTATGAGTTTCTTCTATCTTGGTCCCTTTCCTAAGATACCCTTAAGTTTCGGTTTAATCGCGATTGAAAAACTAAGGTTGTCCCCGTTGCATGCCTTCTCATTAGATCATTTGAAAGATTCAAAGCATGCGTTGGTATGTCTTCTGGTTATTTAATTTTAGGTCTGGTTGTGATTATGTGTTGAATGTGTATTCGGAAATCATGAAAGAGATGAAAAATATATTCTGGAAAAGTATATTAAGTTGACTGTTTTGAGCATGTGTGTGCTGAAAATTTACTGTGTTTGCTACCCGAAATTTGTATGTTAAAATGTTGTGTTTCGCGTGTATAAAAATGTTAAAAACGTGATGTTCATATAAGGTTACGGTGGCTGACTGAATGTCACTCAAAATACTACAAAAATCAACATAAGAATGAGACAAACTGGATTGGAAGATACCAAATTTCCAGCTTGCAGGAAGTTGGTGGTCTCGGCCAAGAATAAAAATTAGCTATGTTTTAAATTTTTTTAAGAATTATGAGATCATTGGAAATTGAACCCAAGATCTCATCAATTGTAAACTACATAAAAATTTCATGAGAAAAATTAAAGTAAAAATAAATGTGGAGAGTGGGTATTGAACCCACAACCTCTTGAATAGATAAGAGAGTTAAGAGAAAAATAAAAAAAAATTGGAGAGTGGGGATTGAACCCACAACATTTTGAATAGATGAGAGAGTTAGGAGAAAAATAAAGGAGAGAAAAAATGTGGAGAGTGGGGATTGAACCCACAACCTCTTGAATAGATGAGAGAGTTAGGAGGAAAAAAATAAAGGAGAAAAATAAAATGAGGTGAATGGGTATTGAACCCACAACCTCTTTGATAGGTGTAAAAGTTAAGAAATAAATTAAAAGAAAAAGAATGAGCTTGTGGGGGATTGATCCCACAACCTCCTTGCCTTAAACGAAAAAGGGAGGAGGAAAAGAAAGGAAAATATTGTGGGAGTGATGAGCATCGAACTAGGGTCCCCCAAATCTGAATAAATACAATTATCAAGTTTACAATAAGATTAAGTGTTACTAAAGGGATTCAAAATCAGGTTCCCTTGCCAATTCCGTATTGACACAAAAGTCATACATAAGCAAATATTTAATGAATGTTGCCGCTAAAGATCGAAATCAATATCTTGACATATCGACAAGATGCATAAGTCTTGTACCATATAATCTTTGGTAAATATGATTAAAAGTAAGTAAACCTAAGATGTTATGTGATGAGATAATGAAACCCCATAGGGGTTAAGTAAGAGTGTGACACACACTAAAGGGCCAAGTGCATTAGCATACGATGAAATGACCATTCACGTAGAGTTGTGAGTAATTATGAAGAGTAAATGTGCTAAAGTTAAAGAATGTGGTGAAAACATTATAAGAGGATAGTGCGAAAGGTGAGAGAAATCTCAAATGAGCCTAAGTAATTGTTACCAAGACGTACTCACCTATAAGAGTGTCAAGTTAATGAAGAGACCAGTCTCTATGGAAACTCTAATAAAAGTATTGAAGTTAATGCATACTTAATACTAATGATGATATGAGAAATCATATAATGATCTATGATTCCCTCATGCTAGAAGCCATCTTCTATGATGTATGAGATGAATGCAATGGAACTTTATACTGAGCACCGATCGGCTAGCCATGACTTGCGATTCTTTCTTTCAGGAAGGCAGAGGTTCGGGTAATTCTCATGATATTAGACTGTCCATCCAGATGGGTATGGGTCTCCTTATATCTCATAGTCTTTGAACCTATACTTCCAATATAGGGTTCTAGCAGGGTTCGATTCCCTATATACGCTAGTATGTTTTGGTTCACTTTGACCGGTGATTCTATCTCATTTCGGTGTGGTATTAAACAATGGATTTCATGATGCTCACATGATCTATGTAGGTTAAGGTTAATTTTTTCCAAAGAAAGAATCAGGCCAACCTCAAGTAATGCACATAATGAAATGAACGATACCAAAGGTGTTAGGATAGGATAATCAAAAGGTGAGCTAGACTTAAATAAAGACACTAGGTCATTCTTGGTCATTGCACAGCGAACCCAATGAAAGTCATAAATTACATCCTAGGTATGGCAGGTTTTTACCCTGGCTTAAGAACGAATAAAAATGAATTACGTATAAATGAATGAAGCACACTCTGTGTTTGCTAAACAAGGATCCCTAGTTGAGGTCCCATATGTTGAGCCCTTATTTTGGGAAATCCTAATGTCAAGTCCATGATTCAAAGGTCTCATGGCATATGGACGAAAGATATGAAATATGTTATGTGGTAATAAGCAATATGTTACGTGATGTGTGCAATATGTTACGTATGATGATGCATGTTACACTAATAGCATGACTTTCTTAATCCAATTTTGGCAAGTCTACTAACTTGACTTTCCATAATTTATATCGTTAGGAGAGAGCTCTTTTTAATCATGCATGTACTTGGTCTGTGCTTGAATATGCCCATACTTTGTACAAGTGTGTACTAATCCCATACAACTCTCTACTTTTAGGTGTAGGTGCAGCTGGATGCTAGAACTTATGAATCTACGTTGAAGTTATCCGGTCGTGGATCATTCACACGGATTTGGTAGGCCCTCATGCTTTCGAGGATGCTTACTATTTTATTCTAGAATTAGATGTAGACATTAGCTAGTTGAGTATGTACTACTAGTGTTTCTTTCCCAGCTATTTTCAGATATTGTATTGGTGCCATTTTGGCAACTCTATATTTTATACAGATATTGATTGTCTTTCATTTGATTATCATGATATTATATGGTTGTTGTGAACGCTTATGAGTTTATGTAGATAGTCTTATACGAATTCAATGTTTGTCGCTGTAAAGTCTAATTAAACAATCAGTTCAAATTTTCCGCTAAAATTAACCTAGGTGAAGTAACGATGACGTGTGTAGGTTTGTCTACGACCTTTTAGAGGTCAACGGCGCCAATCTCGTCTAGGGTCTAAACTCTTGTTTTTACAAAGTTGGTATCAGAGCCTTAGGTTGAATTCCAAGGATAATAAGATCACATCAATCACATCGAGTAGTTTCTAACATATGGTAGTGAAGTGCACCACTATCATAAATTAGAGACTGCATGATGCATAGGAAAATTTTCCTTCTTCTGATCTTGTCGTGCTTTCTCTAATGTCTGATTCATTGGTTTTATGAGCGTATCTTACATCAGTTCTACTTTTTCATAAAATGAACACAAGGAGGAACGCTGGTCGGAGAAGAGGAGAAGCAGCCGCTGGGGTCAACCAAGTTCCTCCGCAGGCCCCAGCTTTTGGAATGGAGATGCATGTTAACCTAGCTGAGTTGACAGATGGAGAAGTGAGGACAGCTCTGGTACAGATGTCCCAATCCATCACCTTACAAGCTCAGACTATGACAGCCCAGGAAGAGCAACAAGGTGTTCCCAAGAAGAACCCAACTGCCAGCACCATAGCTAGAAGGGTAAGGGACTTCACGAGGATGAATCCTCCTATATACACTGGATCTAAGATTGTTGAGAATATCGAGGAGAAGTGTATGGCAGCTATGCTTCATGCTAGTATGGAGTTTTCCAGACTTATGGTCCGTGTCCCACAAGTGCAGGAAAACAGGAAGATGAAGCATACTAGGGCAGGGAACAGGTCAAGGCAAGCTGACAATAATTTTTCAAGGAAGACTAGTACTGAAATCAGGGATAAGCCCAGGTTTAAGAAGGGAATCTCCAACCAAAGGGAGTCAAGTTCATCCAAGGGTTGCTATGATAGGGATTCCGAGCCCATAGTTAAGAGAAACAGTGAAGTAGATACACCTCATGAGAGACTACCTTGTAGGAAGTGTGGCAAACTTAATGGAGGAGAGTGTATAAGAGCTCTAACACTTCTTACAGTTGTGGAAAACTGGGTCACATGATGAAGGATTGTCTGTATATGAGAGGTCGATAAAAAGGGAAGGAGAACGTTCAGTCGAGTGGTCCAATTGAAGAGAATCCAAGGAGACAACGATTCTTCACACTCAAGTCTAGGGGTGTAGGGGAAGGCACTTCTGGTGATTTCTCGGGTGCGTAGCCTTAATTAGTATTTCATGTGTTTGATAGTGTATGGTTTTTATATGCGAGTATGAGGTTAATATGTCTAAGTCATCATGTTGATTTCTGATTTGGGTGACTTATGTATTTAAATTATAATGCTAGAGTCGGCTTGGGTTGTGTGTCGATGTAGAATGACAAAGTTATATCTTATGCCCCAAGAAAGTTCAAAGTTCATGAGAATATTTACCGAGTCCATGACTTAGGGTTGGTTGATGTAATATTCGCTTTGAAGATATGGTGTCACTATATTTATGGTGTGCATGTGGATATGTTCACCGATCACAAGAGCCTACTATATGTGTTCACTAAGTAATAGCTTTACCTCATACAAAGGACGTGGTTAGAGTTGCTCAAGGATTATGACATAAATATTCTTTACCAACCAAGTAAGGATAATATTGTTGCTGATGCCTTAAACAGTTTGTTTATGGGTAGTATCACCCATGTTGAGGAAGAAAAGAGAGAGCTAGGAAATGATGTACAAGACTTGCACGCCTGAGAGTCAGACTAATTGATTCAACATAATTAGAAATATTGGTGATGAATGGGGCTGAGTCATTATTTATGTCAAAAGTAAAAGGCAAGCAAGACCAAGATCCCATTTTTCTTGAATTGAAGGCAAATGTTCATAAGAATAAAGTATTAGATTTCAAACAAGGAGGAGATGGTGTGTTTATACATCAAGGTAGGTGGTGTGTACCAACGGTGAATGAAACCCAAGAGAGGTTTATGGAGGTAGCTCATAGCTCCATATATTCCATTCACCCAAGTTCCATCAAGATGTACCGAGACTTCATAGAAGTCTATTGGTGGAGTAGTATGAAGAAGGGCATTGCCAAATTTATTTCTAATTTCAAAAATTTCCGACAAGTTATAGTAGAGCACTAAAGGCCCGGTGGTTTGGCTCAGAATATAGAACTTCCGGAATAGATGTGGGAGATGATTAATATGGACTTCATCACATGCATTCCAAGGGTTTAGTTGAGATCATCAATGGTCTTCGAGTGCCAGTACCACCAAGGGTGTAGGCTTAGGGCGTGACAAAGGTTCACCAAGGTCTCACAAGCATTATGATTAAATTTGGGTGTTTGTCGATTGAATGATTAAATCAATCCATTTTTGCCAGTAAAGACTACCATTCAGTAGAGGATTATGCCAGGTTTTATATTTGGGAGGTGGTGAGACTTCATGGATTTCCAGTCTCCATTATTTTAGATAGAGGTGCAAAATTTTCTGCACATGAGTTTTGAAAGTCGATGAAAAAAGATTAAAATGGAACAAAGTCATTGGATATCCTATACTAATGTTAGAAGAAGAGAGTTAGAGTTTGAAGTTGATGACTGGGTACACTTGAATGCTTCACCCATGAAAGGTTCTATGAGGTTTAGTAACGCCCTATATGTTGGTCTTTATAGAATTTTCAAGAGGATTTTTAAAAAAAATAGCTTACGAGTTGGAGCTACCACATTAGTAGCTGTTTGATCTGGTATTTCTTGTCTCCATGTTGATGAAGTGATTGGGAGGCCATTCATTGATTATACCAACTGAAATTATTGTGATCAAAGATATTCTTATTCTATTGAAGAGATTTCTGGTTTCAAAATTTTCACATCACAAGTTCGCAAGTTTGAGAACAAAAGAGGTGTATCAGTCAAGTTCTATAGAGAACATCAGTTTGTTTAAAGAGAGCCACTTGGGAAGTGAATATGATATAAAAAAGAGAAATCTGAATCTGGATAAATTCCATATCAAGGTTTTAATTTTCTTCTTAGTACCTTTAAATAATGAGTAAGCATGTTGTTTGTTGGCATTTGCTTTTGGGGTGTTAGACTTGATGTTACCACCCTTAGCCTAGTAAAATTAATCTCATTCGAGGAAGAATCTTCACAAGTGGAAGATATTGTAACATATCCCAATCCGAAATAGCTAAGAAGAAGCTAAGAAATGGAAATAGCCATTTTTGGAAATAATTGAAAATCTTTAAATTTACTTAAGTTAGAAAATTTTAGTTTTAGGTCAACTTTAAATTTTTATAAATCCTAGATCTTGATGCGTTAGGTGTATTTTCAAATATGGTTAGAAAGCCCCCGGAATCATCTTTCCAACGCCGCCAAGTTTGCGCAATTTCAAGTTCGTATGAGTGAGTTTTACCCTTTAGAAGTTGGGTTATTGGAATAAGGAAAGTTAAATCCAAATTTTGAAAGGGTAGTTTTGTCTTTTTCTTACCATTTTATTTAATTTGTTTTTGGTAATTTATTAGGGGTATCAGCTAAGTTAGATCAATTTACACTTTTACCAAAATAGTTAGGGTTTTTGAGAGAAGCGAAAAGAAGAGGACAAAAGAGAGAAATGAGAAGAACGTCAAGGTTTGTGAAGGTCGACAAAGTTTAGCTTGTGGATTTCGTTGGGGTGATCCATAGAAGGTGTGAGATCACATAGCGTTGGGTCAACTCTCCCACATGCCAATCATGATTAATTTCAGCGAATTTAAGTTCTTGAAAGCTTAGAAATGAATTTTTGATGGGTTTGTTGAAGTTCCATTAGATTCTTGTTTCGTTGAATTCGTTGAGGAGATTTGTCCTAATATGTGATTTTAGGCTTGTCTATGAATAGAATATAATGTGTTCTGAAAATTTAATCGTTCCAAGTGTTAGGGGAAAAAAACCCAATAAGTTTAGAGGGCTTAGAGCTGAAAAATGAAAAAGAAATTTCGTCGGACGATATTTGACATCAGTGGCACGTAACTAGAACAGTCCCAGATTGGGAATTTATGTTTGGCATTACGGATCTGATATGAGGTGTTGTACCTCAAAAGACGTTCTAAACCAAAATTTAATTTGCCTCCGCTCGCGGATCAACCTTTGTATATCATGAGATCATTTCAATCACAAATCACATTCATTGAATCCATAATTCAATTCAAACAGTTAGGAGTCAAGTCAAGAGCAGTCAAGATCAAAGTCAAGAGTAAGACTGGGAAACGGAGCAGAACGGGACCACCAGACCGAAACGGGATGAGTTAACCGGTTCGTTAATTGGTACCGGGATGAAATGAACAAAAATTACCGGAAAGGATACTCGATTTCGTACTGTCCCACTAAATACCAGAATTGAACTGGAATGGAACGAGATGGGATGACACATCTAATTATTTCAATTTTTTTTAATTACGAAAATAGGAATATTTTATTTGTTTTTCTAAGTTTAAATATTAATAGTTTTTTAAATTTATAATGTAATTTTTTACTTAAGTTTATTTTAAAGATAAATTTTTTTAAAAATTACTTGTTAAGTTTGCAAATTAAGTGTAATTAAGTTTTCAAGGTGTAAATCTTTTTGAAGTTATTATTTATTAATGTGTTATAATGTATAAGTTATATTTAAAACTTGTAGATTAAATAACTTAAATATGTAAATTTAAAAAATTAAATAAAAATAAGGATAAAAAATTACACAAATTATAAAATGTAAATTATAATTTATAAATACACAATATAAATTAATTAATAAATATTAATTAATCAGAACCGGACCGGACAAGAATAGAACTGGAACCAGAATAAACCGGTACCACTACACCGATACCAAATCTCGATTCCGCTCCATTCCATGTACCGGTTCAGGATGTCTCGTTCCGTCCTGTAGGAAACCGAACTGGGACAAACCGGAACAAACCGGTACCGAACATCCCGTTCTGTTGACCAATATTAGTCAAGAGAAGTAAAAATTCAAGTTAAGAAGAGTTCAAAAGTTTACCGAAAGTCTTTTGCAAACGTTTTAACTTTGTTTCAAGACTTATGTTTTGAGCTTAGTAAAGAGTAAAATTGAAGTTCATTTCTTCAAAATTATATGGGGACAAAGTATTTCCAAAGAGATTAGAAAAAAATTCACATTTAAATAAAGGCGGAAAGTGAGATTTCCAAAGAGAATTCGAGCTAGTATTTAGAAAAGAGTAATCGCTTTCTAAATAATGCAAGAGGGGAAACTTTTATTCCAAGATAGACTTTGAGCCAAGTTTTTGATCACTAATCTTGAATCACATAAATAAGTATATTTTAAACATATAGAGCTAGTCTCATAATTTGGGAGTAGTATTGAGCTCCATATGGGGACGAGCTTGAGTTCAGATAACTAACGTCTCCATAAAAGATGTAGTCATCATGGGTAGAAATGGGTCATATACTATTTAGATGAATCCTTTTCGCATAGACTAGTTTATCTACTCAGTAGTTCAGGTTCTGTGCCCTTGGCAAGGTATAGTATGAGTTAATAGCATTTGGAAGATCGTTGTATCGTCACAATAAATCTTATGTGATTGTTGTCGGTTAGAGAAACTTCCACAACAGTATTTTGTATATATATATACATAAGATATGTTTGTATTTTCATATACAAACAAAATAAATATTGTATCTTTGCGTAAATACAAAGTTATTACTATATTTATAAATACATAGAATTGAAATCATGTTTTTAACATTTTTTCTTTGTATTACCCTTGTTTTAAACTACTTTATATTGAAATGAATTCAGTTATGTTGAGTTCATTTGACCCAGGTATGTTTTTCAGATTCTTTCTAATTCTTTTCAAGCCTATGTTATGTTTACATTATAATTCCCATACTTATTCAATATACTGATGTCAGTTGGCTTGCATTGTATTATATTGCAGACATATGTAACGAGAATCAACATCTAGCGCATCGTTGATCGAGTTGAGCACTCAGAGTTAGTTGTCGTGCCTCCTTGCTTCCCAGAGAGCCCCTTTTCCATTTTCTTTTAGTTTTAGTATTTTACTTGTTAGGATAATTGGGGGTATAGTCTCGAAATCCATCTCAGTTATTAGAGGCTTCATAGATAGTCAATCACTAGTGCAGTTGTATTTACATTTTCATTATTTTATGTCTTAACACCATGAGTTGCCCTTTTGGCCAGTTAAAGTTGATTTTGAAGATTTTTCACACACACACACATATTATATGATAATATAATATATATATTATATATAATTATATTAAGAGATTTATATAAATAGTATAGATAGATTAGTAGAGAGATGTGGTCAAACACACACACAGAGCGATAGAGGATATAATAATATATATATATATATAGATAGATAGATAGATAGTATAATTTTAGAGTATATATTGAACCAAGTCAATTTACATTTTAATTAATTTATCAGAGTAAGTCTTCCACGGAGTAAGTAAGTCAGGTCAAGGATTCGATTGGGATAAACAATGGTCTTCGAGTGTCAGTCCCACCCACCCAGGGTGTAGGTTCGGGGTGTGACACTCATGTTTGGCTAAAATAATTTTTGGATAAAAAAATAGGTTGTGTTAGTCACTAATAATATCGTTTTAATAAAAAAATGTTTGGCCTAAGAGCATAACCACACACAAGGATGGCAATTGAACACATAATGGTATTTAATATTTTATTTATTTATTTTAAAAAAGACTAATTGTCATGATCGGAATGTAGACCCCAGACAATAGTGACGTCGTTGACCTCTCAGAGGTCGCAGACAAGCCTACATACGTCATCGTTTCTTCATCTAGGATAATTTTAGCGGAAAATTTGAAAATTTTAGTTACTTGAATTATACATAGACTTCAATGTAGGATACACTATACTCATATAAGATTTGTCTACATTATTTCATAATTGTTCACAACAATTATCTAATACCAAGATACTCATCTGAATGAAATAGTCATATCATAAAATCTAAAGTTTTCTGAATTAAACCAATACAATGTCTGAAAATAATTGAGAAAGAAACGCTAGTGGAACATACTCCACTAGCTCAATCCTACATCTAAGCTAGAACATAACGGGAAAGCATCCTCGAAAGCATGAGGGCCTACCTAATCCGGATGAAAGTTCCACGTCCGGATAACTTCAGCTTTTACTTGTAAGCTCTAGCATCCAGCTGTACCTGCACCTGAAAGTAGAAAAATGTATGGCATTAGTACATACCAGTACTAAGTATAGGTATATGCAAGCAAACACCATGGACATGCATGACTAAGAAGAGCTCTTTCCTATCAATATAAATTATTGAAATTCAAGTCATTAGACTTGCCAGTTTCGGATTAGGAAAGTCATGCCATGAGAGTAACATGCATCATCATACTTATCATTTTGCAAACAACACATAACATACTACACATATCATATCACTTAGTTCATATCATTCTTTCACATGCCGTGAGACCTTGGAATCATAGACTTGACATTAGGACTTCCCAAAATAGGGGCTCAACATATGGGACCTCAACTAGGGAGACTTCTTTAGCAAACATAGATTCTGCTTCATTCATTCATATGTACTTCATTTTAATTCTTTCATATACTAGTGCAGCCACTGGTCATACCTAGGATGTAGTTTAAGACATTGATTGGGTTCACTGTGCATTGACCAAAAATGACCTAGTGTCATTATTTAAGTCTAGCTCACCTTTTGATTATCCTATCCTAACACCTTTGGTATCGTTCATTTCATTATATGAATTACTTGAGGTTGGCCTGATTCTATCTTTGGGAACTTTAATCTGAACCGACATAGATCATGTGAGTATCATGAAATCCAGTGTGTAATCCCCACACCAAAAAGAGGTGGAATCACTGGCCAAAGTGAACCAAAATATGCTAGCGTATATATGGAATTGAACCCTGCTTGATCCCTATATTGGTTGTATAGCTTCAAAGACTAGGAGATATAAAGAGACACATACCCAACATGCCGAACAATATCATCTCATGAGAGTTACATGAAACTTCACCCTTCTCAAAGGAAGGCATCACCACTCATAGATACCCTATCAGTACTCAGTATAAAGTTCCATTACATTCCACCCATACATCATAGAAGCTGGCTTCTAGCTTATACACTAAAATTTACTTCTCCAAACGAAGTAAAAGAGGTCGCATCAAGTAAAGAACCTATCTAGTGAGGTCGGGATTGTTCCCACGAGGTAAATGGTCCAGACTTAACTTTATTCTATTATTACTTCTATTTAGTCAACTATTTCCCAAAAATAAATAACTTAAGAGGGTTTTTTATTAATGAAAGCAATTAGCTAAATTAAAGTAAACAAGTGACAGGTTCAAGTACTGGCGTTTAATCTAAGAATGAGAGTTAACTAGGCCGTAAAGTCTCTCCACACATGCTCCCTAACTCGGTAATTCTAGGTATAACAATCCTTTTCTAGTATATGCTTGCAAAAGTGATAAGTTAGGTATGTCTAAATCCTTGGGTGACATCTCAAGAATTTAACTCTGCACACATCAACACCACTCCCCACCTCCAACCCCACCAATCGTGGTCCAGCGACGGGCGTGACTTAACTAAACCTTATATTTACCTCATATTAAGCCATCATATCGATATTTCACTAAGTTTGTACTTCGTACAAAAACAGACACAGACTGTTAGATATGTATACCAATAAATCTATGTGATATTGTGCACTTTTCCCTTATTGACCTTCTTTGTCATACAAGTAGCAATAAGCAAAAATCTAACCACTTGGTCATCGTTCACAGAACAGACTTCTAATGCAAGAATTATCAATTACATGCAGGACACTATTATCTCATCGGTTATTTTAGCTAGGTCTTACCTTGTTTATTTACCATGTGTTCTCCACAATCATGTGGGTGCGGGGAACACTCCTCTGTTAGCATTGCCCGAAGTGCAGGACGGGACCACCTCGGGCTATGAGGTCGTTCTTGCGCTTCCGTAAGTACCACACTTAGTCAGCAGTGTCCAACTTCCTTAAGCAGACATTATCTTCTCATGACGGTTGACCCCTACGGGCCGTCACCAGTCACGATGAACCGTTGGTGGGGTCCGTAGGTGGTCATTCGCACTTAGCCGCAAAATCTCCGCATTCTCCTTGGAAAGATTTCCTGAATAAAAGAAAAACTACACAAAAAATCAATACAAAAATGGCTTCAGGGCACACACACTAAACTTAGAAAAAAGGCATTCAAAGTATTGTGAAACTACAGTACATCAACACCCTCAACTTAGGCTCAGGAAATTCATCTCTCCTCCTATCCCTCAAAGTCAATGGAAGATCGACCAGTTGAAGAGTCCACTTGGAGAAGAGCTGAGATCAAGGAAAAATACCGCACCTATTTACAGATCAGGCTACTCCTCTCGACCTTGTTTTTCTTCGTGTGATCGTTCGAGGACGAACGATGGGTAAATGGTATCTATGTAACAACTGTTGGTCATTTGAGCAGTAAAAGTTCTATTTTTGGTAAAACGTCTGGGTCGACGGATCCCACGCGGAACTATGGGCGCAAACGGGAAGGCGAGGGTGTCTCGTTCAAAAAAGTGAGATTCTAAAATTGAGTTGAGGAATCGATCTCTGAAGTCACGATGGAAGGGCAGGACGAGACCGTCGTTGGCACGAACGGGACCGTTCACAAATATGTTCCACATAATTGAGTTTATGACACTCTGTGACGAAACTCAGCAGGACGGGACCGTCACAGGTGCGTAATTCTGGTGGGTCGGATTTCTGGTTAAAAGTTTTTAGGGGCGTTTGGACTATTCAGGCTTTATAATTATAAAGTTAGGGGATTAATGTTAATAATTCAATTAGCTGGGGGTTAAATGAGGTAACCTTGAAATAAAAAACAGGTGGTTATTTTTATCATTTTTATACTTTAATATATGGACAAGAGGGTAAAAAGAAGACGGGTTTGAATAAGAAAAATAGAAAACGGAGGAGGGCCGAACGAGCGAGAGGAGAGAGACCACGAGGAAAACAAAAGGACTTGGGGTAGCTTGCTTGATCACGATTCCTTCGGTGGAGTAGGTTTATGGTTTAGCTATTTCATAGTAAACTCTTAATAGAGAATGAATATATATTTGGGTAGTAATGTAAAGTCTTATATATGCTAATGGGGTAGCTTGCATGATATGATTATGTAATTGTAAGGGTTGGAAAGATGAAGGCTATGAATTTTAACCGACAACCCTCCCCGTTTCATGATGATGCCTGGTATAAAAGAAGGCTTGATGAACTAAAAAGAATGGGTAGTGGATCGGGTGTCACGTTCCGACACCAGGATAGTAGTAGTGGATCGGGTTCACGGTTCCGCACCAGGATAAGTAGTAATGGATCGGGGGCACGTTCCGACACCGGATAGTAGTAATGGATGAGTTTGTCAGTTCGACACCAGGATAGTAGTAATGGATCGGGTGTAATGTTCCGACACCAGGATAGTAGTAATGGAACGGGTCACATTCCGAAACCCGGGATAGTAGTAACGGATCAGGGTGTCACATTCCGACAACAAGGATAGTAAAAAGAATGAATTTGACGCATGTTAATATATGAGATTTAAAAGAACCTATGTTTTTCCCGAATGATTAGGGTTGGAGGCATGAGTACTCACAGTCGTGTCCTTGGGTGGTGGTCAAGGTTATGGACTGTGCTTGTTATCCTGTCGAGTTATGGTAGTTGATGTTCTGTATTTCTGATATATAATGGCTTAGATTTTGAGTGGCCGATGATACCTATCAGTACTTGTGTTTTGTAAGGACCCCTCTTTTATGTTTTTTCATGTTATTTGTGGAGTGCAGCAAACGTTGCCATCGACATTCGATCAACCGCAAACTACTATCCATACTTGCAGGATAATCAGATTTCAGTGAGCTAGTGTTCATAGCTCAGACTACTGTCTTTCCTTCGCGTCTTGATGTCTTGAAATTCGGACATGGACATCCCTTGACTAATTTAGTTTCTTAGATCTCTAGATTTAGTAATGTTGAGGATAGATGTTCTTGTGATGATGGACTTCAGGTTTTGGGGATATTTGTGCACGGATTTTGGAAGAAAACCATCGCCATTAGGTAGTACCCATTATCGACGTATGCGTTAGTCGCCGTTTAATTCTTCCCCCACACGTTCTGGAGACATTTCCGTCGTCGATTCTCGTCGACCTAGGACCCGCGGGGTCCTCCGGGTATTCCTTAGCCTAACCTAGTAAAGTTGTTACCGGTTTAAAATCATTTGAATGCCCTCGGTCTGTAACTGTCCTATGTGGCCATTGCCAGCAGTCTCCTTTCCCTATATTTCTGTTCTGGTCTTATCTCGTGTCTACGGTTTGCCGTTGGATTTTACTTACTTACTATCGTGTCCCGGGCCCGCAGGTGGAGTTGCGGGAATCAATCGTGGGGGCTTTCTCTTCTTTGTTTTCTCTGTCCCCGCTTCCTCATTGTGCCCCCCTTCTTTTATCTTTTTTGTTTGGTTTTGACTAGGAACTATTCTATATGAAGATCAATTTCAACTAGTAGGGTCATGTTTCTAGGTGTTTCTATGGCTGCACCTATCGCGTCCTGGCTCTTCTCTTTCCTTTCGTTGTGGTGGGAAAATTATGCCTGGTTCCTCTGTATTTTTGGGTCGTGACAGGCACTAACCACCCCAACTAAAATTTATTGTTGTCCTCTAAGCGACGCATATGACTCGCTACAAAAAACTTGGTACCAGAGTATCCGATTAGCTTTCACAATCATTGTCTATGACTCATGATATCCTCATTAGCTTTCAGTATTCTACACTATTAGGCTTGACTTAGTGGATCAAAAACCAGGACATAGACTCACCACAAACTGACACCCTTTTTCTCCTATTTGATCTCTCACCTAGGTGCTAGTTTTTCCAGTATTGCAACTGTGTTATCATTTGAAAAAAAAACATCCTCATTTTCACTACTGATTACAATTTGAGTATAAAGGATTAATTGCAACAAAATCGCCTAAGAGTCAACTTCACAACCATTTTCACACATTTCCATAGGCTTGCCCTTATTTTGACGCTTTAAGTTCGCCATAACACTCTGAGGATCACGATAGACTTCTTCGCTGTAAATAGGAGCAGGGTGGTGGAGTATATTTGGTATATTTAGTGGGGAATTGTGATTTCCTTGACAGATCGGCTAAGTGTCGTACCTTTTTCATTTATTCTCCATATTTCTCAATTTTCTTTCACCTTGCTTCTCTGTTTCTTCTCCTTATGTGTAAGTGACTCTTCTCTGTTTCCTGTGTCTATGTTGTTTGTACTCTTGAGTTACTATTTTTTGTCTTTTTTCCTCTTTATTATTTAAACCCCACTTTCAGTGTATCCTCATAAACACCAAATTCACCCACTCATGGCTTTCCCAGAGTCAAGGTGCTCAATACCCAAGATTTGGTCAGCGTGCAACGACAAGTTGTTCTGCATCTCAGCCACACTCATGTATGCTTTGACAAAAGCTGAGGTGCACATGTCCAACACAAGGGGACCATGTGAGGGCAAAAATATTGCTCCCAAGTAGAAGATTCCATGGGGTGAAGAAGAAAGCATCTATTTGAAGTTTCAAGATAGTTTGGATCATAAGATTTACTTCATTTGGTTTTTCTGTTATTTTAGGCTAAAGAGTGGCACTATTCGAAAAAGGGACTATAATCTTTTCCTAATTTCTATTAGGACGTTTATCTTAGCAGGACTAACCAAGCAAATTCTAGCTCAGTACAATTGGTGGAATATTCAAATTTTCCTCACTCTCACTTGACATCTCACAACTCTACAAGATTATCAGACACTTAGTTTGAATCTTAGATTTGAGGTCATGCATCATGTTCATTACATCAGGATATCATTTTTGTTTTAGACATCATGCTTCAGAGTTATACTAAGTAAACAACATATAGACATGCCGCTTCAACAATAAAAATAATCAATCTCTAGGAGAAAAAGAACACAAGCAAGAAAATCTCAAAAGAGGATCGTTAGTTGGGCTACTCAAACTTCACCCTATCACTCACTTTCCATTTACCCCACCCCAACAAAAAGATATGCAATTGTTCCCAACGCATAAAATAATCTAAAATAATAGAGTGGTAGGTGAAGTAAACGTGAGGCCTAAAGCGCTGGTAATCAACAAGCTGGTGGGTCAAGCGTCTCGGAACCCACTCCCTCTGTAGTATGGACACCCTAAGTAGTGTACTCAACATCAACAAAACCATCAGTACTGCATCTCTCAACAATCACAACACTATCAGTAGTGCTCTTCTCCCCCTCAACAACTCCGGAGCTAGATGCCCCAGGAGCCAACTAAATAGCCCTCAACTGACGGGCTTCCCCATCAGCAATCGAGGCTATTCTCGTAGCCTCCAACTCTCGGCCAGTCATGCATGCCCTAACTTAGAAAATTTTGAAAAACATACCTGGGAACGACGAATGCTTCCGAGTCCGTCGCAAGCGTGACGGTTCGTCGATGGGTCTGTTAAAGGGTGTTGCAGACCAATTTTCTGTAGATTTTCTGGTAATATGATACCTGCAAATTTAACACCCATTAAGCTATTCTTTTTGTATTTTCTAGACATTTTTGGACTCGGACCCTAAAATAGGCTCTATCCAACACTTTTAACAAAAAGAAAAAAAATATTTAGACGTGACGTTTAAGGAAATAAAAGCAAAGAAAACCCCTAGATAGATTTTATGCACTGTCCTGTTCACCTGACAAACCGCACACCCTCCTTGTTCTCGCAACTCACACCGCTCCGTGAGGGAAAGTTGGTGTGATCAAGTAAGGACCTCCATTTGGAACTTGAGTTTTCCCGGAAACAAACGCATCCTAGAATTGAATAAAAGCCCACAAATCCCCAACCATAAATCAAGTTTCCTCAATCTTTTGGTCATTGTACTACTTCTTTTAATATTTTTCTTTGTAGAAGTGGCTGAACCTTTCATATGCTTTTAGGCAAATTGCATCAGCTTCCATTAAACCCATTTAACCTCTCCAACAGCTCATTCCAATGCATTTTTCAACTTTTTTTCGTTTCCTTTCCCACACCAGGCTTTAATGCTTTAATATTCACCGGTAAGTGACAAGCCTTCCCATATACAAGTTGGTATGGGACATACATATGGGAGTCTGTATGCTATGGCCCAAAGAGCATCATCAAGCCTTCCTTGACCATCCCGTCTACTAGAATTCATCATTTTGACAAAATTCTGCTTAATCCTCTCTATTTTTCACAGACCAACCTTATCTTGAATGCACATGTCCAAATAGAATTGCCATAATAATCGGCAAAGTGTCATCTTTTCCCAAGAATACATACCTTAGATGAGGTGGTAAAGGTTTAAGTTCTAATTTTGGAACCTCCTTGCTAGACGGTTTCGCGGGTGGAGATTTGCGATGTTGCATATCTAACTCAAATTTCTTTGGTATAAAACGAACATTACCTCGATAAAGTGCCGCAACCAATGACCCATCATCTCTAGGAGCAACTTCACGATTTTGAGGTGAAACATAGGGCCCACTCCTGTCATTTCAGTTACCATAGTTACCCTGCTTGAAGTTGTTGTCACAGTTTTAATTCCCATATCAGACATAATGACCCTCGCAATTATAATTACCATAGTTCCGACCTTGGCGCCAATTCTCTTGATTGGAGCCTTGGTCGTTCGGCCGATTGTACTAAGTATGGGTATATGCAAGAACACTCGACGGACATGCATGATTAAGAAGAGCTCTTTTCTATCGATATGAATTATGGAAAGTCATAGTTGGGTTGGACTTGAAACTTTCTATTGGAAAGTCTGCCATAGTAACATACATCACTCATAATTATTATGTTGCAAAACAACACAAACATACTACCATTATCATATCAACATAGGTCATATCATTCTTTCTATGACATGATACCTTTAAATCATGGACTTGACATTAGGACTTTCCCATATGAGGGCTCAACATATTGCACCTCAACTATGGGAAAAATGTTTTCACAAATACAGAATCTGCTTCGTTCACTTCATACGTACTTCAAACTCGTTATCCTTTCATATACTAGTGCGGCCAACAAGTCCGAACCTTAGGATGTAGTTTAAGACTTCGCATTCAGGTTTTAGATTGAACTGACCCACTATACCTGTGGTTTATTACTTAGAAGTCTAGCTCACCTCGTGATTATCCTATCCTAACACCTTTGGTATTATTCATTTCATTATGTGCATTCGTTGAGGCTGGCCTCATTCTATCATTGGGAACATTAACCTGAACCGACATAGATCATGTGATCATCATGAAATCTAATATGTAATAACCACACAAAAATGAGGTGGAATCACCGGCCAAAATGAAAAAAAACGTGCTAGCGTATATAGGAATTGAACCCTACTAGATCCCTATGTTAGCAGTATAGGTTCAACGACTAGAAGATATAAGGATACCCATACACGGCATGCCGGACAATATCACCTCATGAAAGTTACGTGAAGCTCCACACTTCTCGAAGGAAGGCATCACCGCTCATAGCTAGCCTATCGGTGCTCGTAATACAAAAGTTTTTTTTACATTCAACTCTTACTCATAGAAGTTTTGGGGGGGATTCCCTAGCATGATGACATCATATCTCATTAGAAGATTTCTCAGCTCATCATTAGTTCATTAAGTGTTGCATTAACTCAACACTTTTTAGAGTGTCATAGAGAACTAGTCTCTTCATTAGCTTTTATACTCTGCATAAGTGATAACGTTTTTGATGACTTTACTTAGGCCATTTGAGATTGCTTTCACATCTTTAACATTAGCCTCTTATCATATCGGCATCTCAATTCGTTAAATTTAACATTACCACATTGTTTTGCACTAATTACTCACACCTTCACGTTAATGTTCATTTTTTCAATGCACACCGCACTTGGCCCTGTTAGTGTTTTTCACCACTCGTACTTACCCTTCTCAGAGTAACTCATTTTTAATCACATACATCTAGGCTCACTTAGTTTTACGTCTTCTTAGACTTATGAGTCCACACATACAAGTAATGAAGGCTTCATTCATCTTGTCTAATGATTCTTTACCCAAGATTATGTGGTACAAGACTCATGCATCTTGTAGATATTCCAAGATATTGATTTCGATCTTTAGAGACAGCATTCATTAAATATTTACTTATGTATGACTTATGTGTCAATATGGAATTTGGGCAAGGGAACCCGATTTCGAATCCCTCGGACAACACTTACTCTTATTTTAAAATTGATGATTGCATTTTTCTTATTTGGGGGACCCTAGTTCGATCCCCATCGACCCCATAATATTTCCTTTCTGTTTGTCCTTCCCTTTTTTCATTTAAGTGAAGGAGGTTGTGGGTTCAATCACTTACAAGCTTATTATTTTTCTTTTAATTTATCTCTTAAGTTTCTCACCTATCCAAGAGGTTGTGGTTTCAATACCCACTCACCACATTTATTTTTCCTCCTTTATTTTTCTCTTAACTCTCTCATCTATTCAAGAGGTTCTGGGTTCAATCCCCACTCACTATGTTTATTTTTCCTCCTTTATTTTTCTCCTAACTCTCTCATCTATTCAAGAGGTTGTGGGTTCAATCCCCACTCACCATATCTATTTTTTTGTCCTTAATTTTTCCCCTAACTCTCTCATCTGCCAAAGGTGTGGTTCGAATCCCCAAGCCCTCACTTATTTTACTTAACATTTTCACCTTCACTTTCTCATTCTGCCAAAAAGTTGTGGGTTCGTTATCCACATGCCTCATTGTGTCTTTATTTTCTTTAATTTCATTCTTCTCCTCTCTCTCTCCTGCGTCTCCATCCACTAAGCCAACGTCTTACCATTGAAATCACAAGAGAACTTTGGTTTTTGTTTTTTATTTGTTGACTTGTTTTGTCTTTTTGAGTAGAGCGTTCAGTTCTTCATGAACTTATGTTTTTGGTTTTTATATTATGTTCCTCTTTTTAAATTACAGAAGTTGAGCGTATAAATGAGATTGAGTAAAGAGAACGTGATAATATGCGTTAGATTAGTATTAGGAGATTGAGGCAGACTTGGTCAAACTAGACTCCTCAGATTTAACTAAATTTTACTATTAAAATTCTGATTTTCCCTTTAGCCTTAAATTAATTCAACACTAAATTAATTAAATAATTTTAAATCACATTGCTCCCATCCCACCAAGGCTCGAACCCCTATGGAGCAGATTTTGCTTGTACACAGGTCAATTTCAGCCACCTCTACCCCAATGCCACTTAACTATTAGTAAAAGTAATTATACTTACTTTTTTGTAGAATAATTACAATACTACTTACCCTTAGCCTGGAAAGACCTATTTTAAGTTACCCCTAGACCCTCCACAAAGCTAAGATACACTATTTTAAGGGCAGTTAAGACTTATCAGTGTAAAATCTTCATATTCGTGTGCCCTACATGGCTGGACCCAACCTATCCTAGCTCAATAAGCCCAAGTTAGTGCTTGGCTGTTGTCAGAGGTTTTAGAGGTATGGTTTCTACCGCGCATCAATCCTGTGTGAACCCGGTCTATGCGTGGCATTCTAAATTCAATTAAATATTACTTACATAGTCATTTTAGGTTTACACTAAGTAATTAGTGACTCAAATTTTACTATAATATGAATGAAAAATTAATGAATAAAATAATTTGTTGCAATATATAGACAGGGAATTCTTCTTTTTTTTTAAAGATTTTTTTTAACAAAATGTTAGTTATACCATTACAATAACAACAAAATAAAAAAAGATTTTTTTATTAAAAAAAACTAAGCCCCCTTTTAAAACAAATAAAGACATACTTATTTTACTTTTTTTTTATATTGATACAATTTCAGAAAAGAGAATTTTAGTAAAACTTTCTATTTTGTACAAAATGACCACATAGTTCTCTTTTGAAAGAAAATTGTAAACAGAGCCAATTTTCTCTCAATATTTTATTCTCAGCCAAATTATCCTATTTTGGTAGTTTGTGTTTCAATAACAATTTCATATATTTACTAAAGAGAAGAAAAACAACCAAGATTTAATGAAAATGATCAGTTTACATATTTTGAAAAAAAATACAATTTACATTTTTTTTTTCCAATATTAGCATCTTTCATTTTTTAGCAAAATGACCACATTTTTTTGTTTTATTTGTTTCTTTTTTTTTATTTTTTTTGTGCAAAATCACCTTTTATTGGTTCTTTCTTAAAATTAACAGAAACTAAATTTTTAAAAAACAAGCCTTTGAATTGTTGATTTTTTAGTGAAGCAGGGTTATGTACAACTTCATATATAAATAGGAAGTAGCACAGAGTTTAATAATGGAACACAATATACAATAACAACAAAATAAAATTTAATGAACTCCAATAAAGTTATGTATCAACTTCACAAAATAAAGATAGAATTAACACCTAATTTAATATAAATAGGAAACACATAATATCGACTCTATAACAACCAAAACATATCATATAAGTATATAACACATTTACCCACAAATCCCAATAACTAAACATAATAATTTAATCAAAGATATAAACATGTTCCATAATTTTATGAAGTTATATTTAAAAATGTTGGAAAATAGATAAACATTAAGAGATGATGACAAAAGAATGATCGAAGCAAAGCTAAATTGAACTCTCAAAGACCAAAAAAGGTGAAATATATTTATTTATTTATCTTAGAAGAACACCTTTTTTTTCTCTATTCTTATGATTTTCCTCCTCCTTATTTTTTGTTCTTGTTCATTTTTTTTGTGTCTCCTTTGAAATGAAAGAGAATGAGTCTAAATAGGTGGTGAATATTGACTGTTGTTCTTCTTGAAAGAATAAGAGTCAATACATACATTGGACTCTTTGTCTTCCAAAGGTGCCACCTAAGATGATCAATAAAATTTTCTCATTTTATTTTTTCTTTTTCTTTTTCAAAGATAAGGTTAATAAAAGGGAAAGACTCAATATTCACATCGAACTTCAGAACAGACTCATTTATGCCAACCAGTTTAAATTTTAAAGAGCTCATTATTTCGCCGTTAAAAAAAGGATCATTCATACCATTATTTTTTACGGTGTTTTGCAAAAACATTTTTTAGACATGGACAATTCTATTCGTTCCACGTCATCATTTTTTTAATAAAAAAAATCATAAGTTCCTGAAAAAAATTATGTATTTTTTTTTAATTTTTGAATAAAAAGTCAAAATTCTGAAAAAAAAAGATTTAATTTTTTTTAGATTTTTTAATATTAAAATATCAAAAATCTGAATAAAATTTTATCTTTTTAAAAAAATTGATGAGTTGGTCGAATTATAATTAGTCACATGTCAAAAATGGTTTTGCAAAACAACTGTTAGAAAATAATGGCATGAATGAGTCTTTTCTTTAACGAGAATGACATAAATGAGCCAAACTTTTAGCTGATGGCATAAATGAGACTTTTCTGAAAGTTCAATAGCATAATTGAGCCTTTTCACTTAATTAAAAGACTAGACTTCCCTTTTAGCTAACCCATTTCTTTTATTCATTAAGTGAACAATTGCTAAATCGACCATCTGAAAATTTTTAAATAGATCAAAAATGCCCTTTATATGACCTATTTCATTTAGAAAAAGATTACAAGAATATGCTATTTAAGACCTTAATTTACCTACTATTATTTTATTATTTCTATTTACAACACCAAAATTTTAATTACAAATATCATACTCATATTTTATTACAATTACAAAAGATATAAGGGAACTAAATATATTAAGGGAACATTTGTAAACCTCTAGGGAATACTTAGTTCCCTTATATCTTTTTGAGAAATAAACTCAACTCTTGCTCTTTACTTTACTAAAAACTTTAAGTCTTAAGAAATACTTAGTTCCCTTGTAGCTTTTGATAAATGAACTCTACTCTTTACTTGACTTGAACTTTAAGTCTTTAAAACAAAGTTAAAACATTTGTGAAAGACTTTAGAAAACTATACTTGCTTGCCTTAAACTTTTAGATTTGCTCTTAACTCTTGATTTTGACCTCGCCTTTCCTTGAATTGAATTATGGATTCAAGGATCAATGAGCTCATGTTAATGGTCGATTTCATGATGTTTTAGATTTATCTTATAGTGTTTTTGAAAAAACTAGATGAGGGTTAATATCTACTAAGCCCACTCTCTGACTTACTCAATTTAGAATCTGGAACTTGACACCTCGAATTCAACATCTATTGATGCATAAAAGGCTGGAGCCATTCCATACCTAGATGACATCAAAATCGAACATATGTCCTACTCTATTAATCAGGCCATGGTACTCTGTTGTGATGGAACATAAGATCCGATCTCTCTTTCCACTAGAAATAGACTCCCCAAAAGGTGTAGAAACACAGAAAGATTCACCAAAGCTTTTCAAGGGATAATTTAGATGATTTACAATAAGGTAGTTACAAATGAATAAATTCCTCCTAGGTCTAATAAAAGCATACACACAAAGCAAACAGCCTGGAGAGTTTCTCCTGCTCTTTGCGGATACTGATTACATAGAGGCGATTTGCCCCTCTGACGGTACCAGAAGTAGCACGTCCTCTAGTGTGCAAATCCTATTTGGTTGGAGGCAACTGATGAAGGATTTTAACCACCTTGCTTATTATTAGAGCATTCTCTCATGAAGTGACTCTCTTGACCACATTTGAGGCAACCTGTCTGCCATCACGCATTTGCAAGGGTGGATTCTACCACATTTTCCACATGCAAAACTCCCACTTCCACCTTGTGTCACAATACCTTGAGATTAGGCCGGTCTAGCCTTGAAGTGCATTTGAAGATGTGACCCGTCTATGCTCATTCTGTTTCACAGCGTGCAGGTGCACTAGCAGATGCTCGTGGCAATTCCCCATTTTGATTTCTCTGGAATTGTTTGGGGGGTCGCTCAACCACATTCTGTTTGCCCAGACTCATTCTCGTCTTTGCCTTCTTGTTTCGGTCTCTTTTTTCTATCTTCACACATCTCTTCGTTCAACTTGTTAACGGACACCATCAACCTGGATATAATTATACATGTCCATTCAACAGGTGGCCCTACCTTCCTCTTGAAGCAAAACACCCAACCCTGAACAAAAACAAAAAGATCATTCCTGCTCTACATGTCTTTCACACATCTCGCGGAGCATAGCGAGATAATCTGGGTGAACTTCAACTCATATTATGAACACTCATGGAGTCCTGTTTTCAGAGTAAGATATCCCTTTCCTATGGCTCCTTCACTCAGTGAGGACGAACCTCCCCGCAAGAAGGCTTCCTCGAAAGCAAGCCCACTTGGATGTGGTGCATCCTCATCCTACCATCTTTCCATTCATGTTCTGTCCACACCTTTCATTTTGGTATGCAAGCACAATTTCAACCCTCTGACATCGTGCGAACACATGCATTGCCCCAGTACACCGTTCTCACTCCTCTATAATTTCGTCGGATCTTCTTATTGTTGAATCCGTTGAACTAAGGGGATTCATGTCTCAAAACCAAAAAAACCTCAAGAATTCTTGAGGAATCAGCTCCTTCTTGTTGAGCTGCTCTCTGTTGCCCAACATGGTTGATCACAACCTGACTTAGAATCCGGATAGCTTCCTGAAATTCCGCATTGGTTACCTCTCGTTGGGGTTGCACCTCTGGTGCATTTGGCCGACCGCTATGTGTGTGTGTGTGTGTGTGTGTGTATAAAACTCATAAAATAGTGAAAACAACTTAGTTCGTAAAGGAAATTCAAACAAACTCAACTTTACTTATATAAGAAAGTAATATCGCCTCTGTGAGAGTTTCTCTAACCGACAGAACAATAATATGACACCTACGTGACATTCTACAATATCTTATCTCACGTTGTCATCAAGATGACGCACCTACACACCTTTCCCTCCATCGGGTAAGGACCTTAATCACTTAAGTGGATCCACTAACCTCTCTTTTTAACGTGATCATCTAAAGGTATGTTCACTCGTTCCCATGTTGACTATACATGGTTTACATGGATACTTGAGTTAATATGAACTCTCATCTCCACATCGGTTCTCAATACTACTCCCAAAAATGTACTATTACTCATATTTTTAACAAAACTTCCTTCTTTTGGGTTTAGATAATCTCTTGAACCCGTTAGCTTTAAAAAACTCCTTTTGGAATCAATGTTCCCATTTTATTTATAAACTCTTCTGGAACTTCCAGTTCCCCTATTTACTAAAATGTGAAACATTTGTAAACATCTAGGGAATACTTAGTTCCTTTATATCTTTTTGAGAGATGAACTCAACTTTTGTTCTTGACTTAACTTGAAACTTTAACTCTAGGAATACTTGTGTTTTTTTTTTTTTCCCCCTTAATAGCTTTTGAGAAAATGAACTCAACCTTTTCTACTTGACTTGCTTTTAAGGTCTGTAAAAAAAAAGACAAAGTGAAAGCATTTGTGAAAGACTTAGAAAACTTTACCGCGCTACCTACTGGTGAGAGGAGGCGGCCAGGGTGGGATTATTGTATGGGGCGTGGACGGCGGGGGCGGGGGAAGGCGGATGGGTGGGGTTGCGTGGGAGGTGGTTGTCCTTTCTTCGTCCCTTCTCGAGCTTGGATTGTAACTTCTTTGATTTTGACGCTTTACTTTCTTTGTAAATCCATTAGTGGCTTCAAGGATCATTATATCAGTTTCTGATGATTTCATGATGTTCAGATGTAGTCTTAGAGTGTTGGAAACAACTACATATGTTACATATCTTATTAACTAGTATGAAAAGCTAGGGGAAAATGGGGTCTCTAAGGGGTCCTGGCGCTTAGAGAGGCGCGGAGCACCATAGCCTGACGGACATAGGCTATCCTCAGGCGCTCTGATAGGCGCGGCGCACCAGAGCCTACGGACAGACTCTGCCCTTAGAGGTTTTCCGACTTTCTTCTTCGTTTTTCATCTCTAAACCTTCCCAACTCCCGTGGATCCCACAAAAAAACTTAGGATCCCTAATTTATAACTTATTACCCAATGATTTATACCCATCAGTCCTAAAAAATATGGATTACAACTAACAACGATCAACAACAATCTAATGAAGAAGAATGTCAAACTTTCTTTCAAGATTCCAACCTGTAACATGAGTTAATTCATGACTTTGATTGATTTACAAACAAACTCAAGATTACTTGGGAAAAAATCTTGTTTGAAACTTATATAAAATTTCGTGTTACTTTTAAAAATCTCAAGAATAAATGAAACTTCTCATTCACATAGTCATGATTTCGACAATATAATTAATTCAAACTCATAAACATGAAATTATGACCTGGTTTAACACCTACTGAAAGGATATGAATCCTTAGTCATTCATACAAAGTTCCTAAGTTAAATTAAAAGACACCTAATTATTTTCAAGAAACTACAAAAAACTCTTATCCTATTCAAAATTTAAACAAATAGTTAATTCAAACTCATGAACTTGATTCAAACTTTTTAATAACATGAACGCAACATAAAATGTTCTCACTCATTTAAGCTTAAATTTATCTAAGTAAAAGAGTTGAAATTTGAAAAACTTCAAGTAACAAGTAAATTAATAGAAAAGCCAATATAAACCTCCAAAAGGACCTTCATTCTATGCTTAAAGAAAAAGTTAACAAAAATTAGCATTCACAATTAAAAAAAAATGAGGAAATACAAGAAAACAAGGGCTGAAATTGTTGTGCTGTTGCTTCATCCGTTAGAGGCAGCAGCTGCTGCTGGTCATTTTAGTGGACTTTTGAGAATCCAAAAATTATTAATTTTCAGACTTTTGAAGGCTGCTACTGCTTCGTTAATTATGGATTTTAACTCAAATTTTGCTCCTCATTTTAGCTCTTTGGAGCTACTGTTGCTGCTGGTTTTTGCGTCTCTACCCAATATATCATCTTTCTTTTCATAACTTGGCGGAGGTTGACTCAAGAAGAGGAATATGCAACTAGATGGGGAAGAATACACAGATTATATCTCCAATTATATGCACTCAAAGAGGGCAATCACCAATCATAGACGAGAGGGAACAACATCACAGCGCTAAAGACAAGCAGCCACATACTTAATATATTCATAAAGAACTTGCATAACAATTTTTTTTTTTTAAAATGCAACGATTAAACTTATAATCGAGGCAATAACATACTAACAAACTTCATAAAGAAAACGGAACGAAAATAAAAAAACACATTATACATTTAAATCACTGATTGATTCTACACAAGATAGAAAATATGCAGTATTAAGGCTAACACGACAGAGAGAGTTGGAAGCCGGTCCCAACAAATGAACAAACTAAAGATTGCTTAACATTCACCATTTTGACTGAATCATCTTAAAATCATACTACGAACAAGATCTTATTATAAAATAACAATCGATCTTTATCTAAATCCGCTCTTATAAGACCGGCTAAGGGAGCCAATTTTTGATTAAAACATAGGAAAAATTCTAATACAGAAGACTAAAAATTAAGTCATAAAACAACAACATGAAACATGGATTTTGTCACATATTGTACATATTTGTATTATCTTATCTAAGTACTATTACATTCACCATCTCTATGAATCATAAGAAAACAACCATCAATAAGGCAAAATATTTTATAAACTCTTCAAGTTTGACTTAACTAAGAGATCAGGATAATGGCAAAACTTTGGTGCCAATCACACTTATAACCTCATCCTGTATTTTAACTAATCAACATATGAACAACTCTAATAGATGAGTAACAGTACTAGACAAAAACAAATCTGCAATGCAACACAGAAAGAAAGGTTGAAGAAAAACTGAAAACGGCAAGAAGATTACATGGTTCTAGACGCAATTGAGCGCACTACTCGGCAGAAATTGATTTCACCCCTTCTTCAAATCTCAACTCGAATAACCCCGCAAAAGTAAAGAATTTGAACTATTGAGACAAGAATCCCAATACTGTAGGTAATGTAGTTGAAGATAATCCTACGTATGGGAAAAAGGGGAATACTAAAGGAAAGGCGCTGGAATCACTGTGGAGGATCCCAAATTGCAAAAATTCTCTAAAGATGAAGGCTTTGGACAGCTTAAACAGTATCAATCTCAACAAATCGAGGACGAGAGCACTCTGATTTAGGGAAAGGACGACGAGGCATAAAGATTGAGACACCTCAACTTGTTATCAAACGTTCCTCGTATGATAAGATAAGGGAGATAAGATAAAGTCATGTGCGATGCTTGGAGGTCGCGATTGCGATGGGTTCGATTTGGGTTTGCAGCGCGTTGAAGAAGACAAGGAACGAGTAGAAGGTGGCGTATGTACTGGTTGCATTGTACGTGTCTGTATTGCTGGTTTTGGAACGGGTTAGGTCGATAGCCTTGGTACGGATTTGGGTCTTTCTGGGCTTATCAAGTTGAGGGTCCAATTGGATATCAAAGAAAGCATGTCCTTGGTCTGGAAAATAGTAAGAAGAATATTTGAAATAAAATAAATTTTTTATAAAGTATTTGTATTATAGTGAATGTCTATCATGTGGAGTCCTTTTTAGGATATGATTACAGAGTCCTCCTACTTTGGGACAAAGTTAGATTTCTCTTATAAAAAGAGTGCTCCTATTCATTGTAAATTAATCATCAATGAGAAATAACAGTCTTCTCTTATTTTCCTCGTATTTCTTTTTCTTATTCTATTTTTATACACGTTATCACACATGCACGATGACTCTAATTTCTCAAAAGTGAGGTTATATTTGGAAGAATTAATAAAGTATTATTTATTCTTTTGTTTTAATTTTCATGGCCAATCTTACAAACTAGAGTTCACTCCCCTTCAAAGTTCGGGCAGGAACTATCCTTCATGGGTGTTTGAGGCTGAAATCCACCTTGAGCAATGGGTCCTTGGAGAATCCATAAAAAGAAATAAGGCATCTAATCAAACTGTACACGCAATTATCTTCTTGTGTGGCGTCATCATCTTACGAGATTCTGAAAATCGAATATCTGACAGTTAAGGATGCACTTGTTTTGTGGATACACCTAAAAGAAAGATTTCGAATCACTTGAATAGGGTCATATCCCCCAAAGTCCACGATATGATTGGATGCATATAAGTCCTACAAGACTTTAAGTTAGACATTAGTATAATTCTGCCATGTTCAGAATCACTTCTCAATTGAAATATGTGGGCGAAATGGGTAGTGAGATTGATATGAGGGAAAAGACTTCTCCACTTTCCATGGCCTCGAATTTGCTCTTGCGCAAAATATCCGATTAGGAAGGTTTCAAAAAGATTCTGAACTAATTTTCACCACTTCCTTGTGTTCCGAGCAAAATAATGGATTTATTACATAAAAAATCAGGAGATCGACCTACTGGATCTAAACTCACTGCCTGAAGTTGAATGAGGCGTACGCCACTATGCTATTGCGTGGAAAAGAATCGCGGTCCCTAATCGTGGTCTTTGACGTTGACTTGGTCGTGGTCGTGTATTATGTTCAAGAACGTAATTCGAATTATTTCCTTGCATATCATTCATCAAATAAAAAGGAAAAAAGAAGGATGAAAACGTGAAGGGTCAAACTCGGGAAGGTTGTTTTCGATGTGGCTTGGAAGAGGTCATTTGCACGTGATGTCCGTACTCCAAAACATTTGGTTGAGTCTTAGCATAATCACTAGAAGAAAAGAAAAAAAATCCTGAGGCAATTTTAAAATCTCTGAAAATCAAGTTGTACATCACCACATTAATGATGTAACAGATGTCCTTCGCACATCGTGAAGGAAAATAGATCACTTTAAGTTGGTGATTGTTCTGTGAACTGAAAGAGTAATATTTTTTTTTGGTAGTTATTTATAATAAATTTCCCTGTAATAATATTGTTTGCATGAGTATTAGTATTTTAAATTAGTTTTAGTTCGTTCATTCGCTTGTTTCCTAATTCTTAAAATACACTATATATATTTTTCATTGATTTATGGATATGATTTCTAATATGATAAAGTTAGTCAAATACTATACTTTATCACGTGTTTGTATATAGTAGGTCTTTAACTTGTTAATGTTAAAAAACATAATTTGATATTCATTCGGATTTATCAATGTGTTTGTATTATATTCAGGTCTTTAATTTGATCTAATGTTAAAACATTCAGTCGATTATTAACTAGGATTAAATATGATTTTATTTTATTTTCCTAACAACTCATTTTTGACTTAGAGGAAACAACTAAATTAAGACTTAATTTCTAATTTTAATTTAGTTATTCCTTTGAATAGATTGTACCCTTTTGACATACTAATTTGATATAATATTTTATTTTGTTTATCTAATTTCATGTGCAAGATATGGATACTTCTAAAAGAACATATTATCGAAATATGAAGATATTGTTTGATTGATTCTGGTACCACACATACGACTATTCAAAAATAAGAAATAGTTTTTCTCATTTAATATGGGTAAAATAATTTTAGTAGCAATTTTGGGTAGTACTAATATGATTGATGGTTTTTCAAGAGGCCATTGTAATTTTTCCCGGGGAACTAAACTCAATCATTCATAATGATATTTTTCTCCCAAATCTAAGAGAAACTTTTTGAGTTTTTAGCGATGATCCGTGAAAATGGTTAGCATATCCCATCAATGGATGAATAAATCTTCAATATCTTGTATCACCAATATGTCCTCTGGGCAGACACCTGTGTTATCAGCAAAAGTTGCCTACTTTATCTTTAGGCTTGTAATGGCCAAAAAATTATGCAATGAGCACATTTATAGTACTAATAAAAGGTTTACATTTATTGTATTCCAATACATTTGTTAACCTTTGATTGATGGTCTAGGACATCTGGTCATTATATGATGAGATGTCCTTCCTTTCATTGGAATGTATAGACAATTTCTAATTTACACACTCTCACTACAAAACCTAAAAGTTCTTTTAAATGTGAATTTTCTTGTACTGCTTGTTATCAAGGCAAGTTAAAATTGTGAGTACCATAACCAATGAATTTAAGATTGAGTCTCCCCTTTCGTTCTGGAACGTATTCACAGGGATATTTGTGAACCTATTCACCACCTAGTGGGGGTCCATTAGATATTTTATGGTTCTAAATAATGCTTCTTCTAGATGGTCTCATTGGGGCCTATTGTCATCTCACCTCTTAACTTGGCATTTGCAAAATTATTTTGGCACAAATAATAAGGTTAAGGGCTACACTTTCCTGATAATCAATTAAGTCATTCTCTATTAACCTATTGCTCACGCAGAGTAATGTCATCCCAATACCCCTTTGAGATGATTATTGTTTAGTAGCAATATGGATAAAAGAGTGTCTAACACTCCTGGTGCTCCGCTCATAGTTCATTACTCAGAATATGGGTCTCAGTTTAAAAGAAAGTCATTAATTAAACGTTTTTCAACTATATAGCATGGATCTTGCTTATGACAACTAAGTTTTGCCCACTTCTGTGTGGGGACATGAAATTTTGGCCTGCTATACAACACTTATATCACGGTCTCACTAGACCGCAGTTACTCGATAAGGTTTCTCCATTGCAATTGGTTTTGGGTAAGAACATAAGATAAGTCGTCCACAAGACTTTTTTGCCGAAGTGATGTACATCGTTCCCAGTGGCAACACCCAAACCGCACTAAGATGGCTTCCTCTCTGAAAGAAGGTTAGGAGTATATGTTGGGTTTGAGTCACCCTCCTTATTCGCTATCTTGAACCATTCAACTGAGACATGTTTACTGCTAGATTCTGCAGATTTGTCGTTTTGATGAGACGTTTTTCGCTAAAATTTAGGGGAGAGAATAGTGAAATAAAAAGAGAAATTTGTTGTGGACAATGTTTATCATTGTCCTCATTCTTTATCCTATTCTTCTACATATCACATGCGCAACAAGAAGTACTACAGGATGATTCAACTGCATAAAATTGCATACAATTCAACATGCCAGACCATTTTAGAGATTTGAAAAGGATACTAATAACATATTCCATACGAGAATGTCCCAATTTCGAATTGTTGTCCTTAAATAGACCATCCAACTAGTGTCATAGCTAATGGTCACAAAACACACACCCTAAAGCGGGTAGACCATTGGGGTCTACCAGAGATCAAAATCCTAAAAAATAAAATCCATTTCAAGATGAACATAATGAAATGACCTCTATATTAAGTCAAATTTGATAAGTCCATTTCACATGAAAGAATCATGAACTTGAAACTCAAGGACATAATGACTATCCATAAATTTAGAGAGTTTGAAACTAATATGAATCGATCTGAAATACGTGTTGATTATCTGTCTTGTCTTTGCATATCATGTTGCACACAAATCATGGCAGATAATGTAGTATCATGACCTCAATCTGTTATAGTAAGTCGACACGCAATGTGATTGACCAAAATGGCGAAGAAACATTCCAATTATGAGCTTGTAATTCACTTGCCAATCGTGAAGTTATTTTATGACCATAGTTCAAACAACTAATGGTTTATACCTGTTGGTTACAACATGGAGTTATTGAGGTCGAAACGAAATTGGGGGGGGGGGGGGGGGGTTTAGAAAATGAATACCATAGGGGGGGTATAAATGAATAAAGCGCGCCTTGTGGCACAAGAATTTTCTCAAAATGCCCTAGGCGTCGACTATGAACAACAAGTCTCACCTGATATGGAAGCAATAACATTGCTTTATCCTCATTAGTTTACTAACACATCCATGACTTCACTTGAAATGCATTTGATGGATGGTGGTTACAACCTCCTTTATGGATCAGTCTTGTCTAATGAGATATACATGCATAATATCCCTAAATTCGGAAGCGAGTGGCGATGTCCTACCATCATGTAATTCAAAATCTAGGAATGTATTCAATTAAATTTGCAAAGATCATTATATGGTTTTTGAATCACATCTGGCGGATGTGGTATAACCTTCTTTAGTGGTGATTTAATTAGTAAGGTTATACAAATGAATGCAATTTGTTCTGTGTCTTTATAAAGAACAATTCGACTTTGGTTGTACATTCTATTTGTTTTTGATGACATCAATCTTATGGAACTCCAATAGAGATTCCAAAGGCAATTCATTTTTTAAAGAATGAACACTTTGATGATGAAAGATCTGGGAAGGCACAATTATGTTTGGTTTGCAAATTGAGCATTTGACAAATGGTATTTTTTGTTCATCAATCTACCTACCAGAAAAGTGTTGAAAAGAATTTTTGTATGGAGAAGCGCATCCATTAAGTACTCCATGGTTGTTTTGATTCACCTTGATGTTAATAAGACATCACCGCCCCTCCAATAAAGCTGGAAAAGAAATTCTTGGTCAATCTGGAAGTACCATATCTTAGTGGCAATTGGTGTCACTAATGTATCCTTCTAATACTACGAGGCCTGATATAGCTTTTTGTTTTAACCCTGTTAGCAAGGTATAGTTCTGCTCCTACTAGGGACATTGGAATAAGCTCCAACACATTTTGCGATATCTAAATTGACAACTGATAATGATGAGCCTTTATTTTATTCGTAATTGTAGCCTCAAATTTGTTGTTTGCGATGCCAGATATTTACTCCTTATCCAACAAAGCTCGATCCCAGCTATACCTCTATTTTACATTATGGTGTGGGGGGACTTGGCCATATCTTGAGTATCTCTCTGCGAAATAGTTTCCATCGTCTGTGGGTATGAGGTCTATTACATCTCATTCTCGGAACATGGGTTTCAAATGTGATAAAGTACCGCAACCACTTTATATCGAAGATATTGTACATGGCATAGCAACAACTTAAGGGAGGATTTCGGAAAAAACGGAGATAGAAACAAAGGCAACATTTCATCGAAGCTTTCTATACACATAACTTCAAACGAATGGTGCTATAAATGTTGCAACAGATTCGTCAAGTGACAATGTGGCTGATCTATTCACCAAGTCTCTAACCAACTGGCAACTTTAAGAAGATGGGGTGGCCCAAGCTTGAATGCGGAAGATTCATGTCATGATTGATGTTTGCCATTAGAGGAGTTAATACGCGTTGTTACTCTTTTTCCCTAACGAGGTTTTGGTCCCACTGGGTTTTTCCGTGGAGTTTTTAATGAGGAGCCTAGTGCGTATTATAGTCGTTATGGCGGATAACTCTACTCTTTTCTTTTATTCGATAGCTTTTTCTTTTCTAAAGCTTTTTTTTTTAGTATAGTCATGTTTTTTGACGAGGCACATCATTTATGAATTTTTAGACATTCATGGAGAGAGTGTTCTAACGGTATTTGTATTAGTCTAGTGAATGTCTACATGTGGAGTCCTTTTTAGGAGTGATGATTAAGAGTCCTCCTCTTGGTTGGCACCAAGTTAGATTTCTCTATAAATAGAGTGTGCGTCCTCTTCATTGCAAATTCATTTCATCAAGAGCTCAATGTCGTCTTTTCTTTTCTCTTCTATTTTCTTTCTCTTATCCTTATGAGTGCTATTATCACAAATGATGTATTTAATCAATTATAAACTTCTTGATTTGTCAAATAATGAATAATTAAATTAGTATGAGAATCCACTAATTGTTACATTAATTAATATTTTAATTAATTTAAGAAAAAATAAAATGAGTATTAAGTTAATTATCTAAATAAGATATATATCCAAAGTCACATAAAAACATATAGGTTTATAAATATAGAAATATATAATTGCCTCTAGAAACAATAACAAAATCAAGATTTAAACATTTATAGATTTTTCAAAAATAATTATTTCTTTAAAATTTCAGAAGTCTTAAAATTACATCAACGTGAAAGTCGTCAAACACTGGGTGTCAACAATTACCTCTTAGGTCACCGTATTGAGACACCGAGTTTGATGATAAGATCCCCACGGCAAATCATGAATTTGTATACATTGAAAGTGAACAATTAAAGAAAGAGTGGCAGATTTTAAGTCTCCTCCAATTTTTTACACGCCCACTTCCGTAATAACCATTGTTCTTGACGCTACATATGGTTTGTTTGAAAGAAAAGAATAGGCATATTCTAGATTCTAAAAAAAATTCAATTTTGGGCATACTGACTTATCAATTCGTTCATAAATAACTCCTTCGAGTAGAAGTTTCTACGATTATTTTAGAATGAGTAATTTAAAGGTAAAAAGTATCGGTGAAGAACCATTTTGAGATCATCCGTACACCAAAATAATCTTTTGACAACCACGCGTTCGTCCAAGATACCCTATTACGACGACAACTTTTGACAAGTCCTTAATAATCGTACCAGGTGAGTTTCATTAGGTTTTCCCAGGTGTTCGTGTGGTAGCATGATAGTATTTCAAAGGAGACGTATGGTATCATCAAGAGTAAAATTGGGGGCTTCTTTGTTTGCTAATGGTGTGAAATGAAGAAGCAGAAAGGATTTGCAGGTATAAAGGCTTATGTTTGAGTCATGTATTTTAAAAGTGATTTGTCTGCTAGTTGAGAAATTGTGGCATTGCAAATATAACATCAAAAAAAAAACAAACAAGACTGTGACTATAATAGATACAATTTTGCATATGAAAGGCAGATAATTAATTCTATTTAATCTGTAAATTTAAAGATAAAATAACTATATACAAAAACTAGATTAATTTATAGTTATTAAATCATAAATGACCTTTTATTTTGACCAAAATAAAATTATGTTGACTAAACTGTTTTTATTTTTTGACATAAATTAATTTTCTAAATCAACTAATATATATATATTATATATTATATATATAATATTTGTACTTGGTCTTTTGTAAACGATTATTGTTTCAATCACTTTTTTAAGTTACGGAGATTATGAATCTTCATTAATTTTAATTAAACGTTCTAGACAAAATATTAGTCGTGGATCAAGTCGAGGTTATCTTTATTTTCCCGTCATTGGATATTTACGTTATATCTCTATATATCAAACTTAATGAAAGGATGTTGTTAAACCTAGTTTATCCATTAATCATTAAATTAGAACAAAATATTATGTTGAATCGAATGCGAGGTTATCTTTATACCCACTCGTCTTGATATTTACTTTATATATATTAGCAAATCTTAATGAAAGATGCTTGTTAACGAGTTATTTGTGTAGTACTTAATTACATTTTTTGGATATGTGTTGAATTCTCCATGGTATTATCATTTTATATACATATATTACTATATATATATATATTATAGTATATATATATATATATAATATAATATATATATATATATAGATATCATATTATCTATCCCTATCTAACATTTTATTTTAACACCATTCTATACAAGAATATTTTTATATTTTAATTTTTTTGCGTCATTTTAATTTATAAATTTTATTTATATACCGTCCTAATTACAAAATTTAATTTTATTGATCAATTAGAATTGTATCAATGTCATACTTTAAGTACATTAATCTCCTTACATTGAAGGCGTTGCGTATATTTCTTTACAATTCGGTAATGTATATCATCTTTAGCGAAACAAACACAATATATAATCATTTAAATTGGTTAAGCTACCATAGACTCCGGTGATTTAATAACGATTTCATACTGCCTATCTAACATAATTCTTTCCATGTCATTTGGCTATGATATGATCCTGCACTAATACATTCCATTAAACATCGAACGTAATAATCTGTTGATATAACTTGTTGTATAGTAATTGCGATTGTTTGTCTATTTATGTCTCTATCATAAAACGAGATAGCACGAATGGAGGTTACTAAATACAAATACATTAAAAATACTTTTAAAATCGATAAATGCTGGTTATCGAATGACGTTTCTACGAGTATTATCTCTGCATGTTACATATTCGTACCATGGATTATATGTTAGCTCTTCATCTCTAATATACATTACATTGGGTAATACAATAATTAAGTTCGTCTGTTGGACGACGGAATTGTAGATTTGTCATTATCGTAAAAACTTAAGTAAAGATTCTCTCCAAGTCATATGGTACGTAGTTTCAACACAAATTTGATTATAGATATTTTTTATTTATTCCATTCCCCGATTCTAAACTTTTTACTTATAAAGTATACAAAATTGTTTACAACTACTCTTTAACAATTAATTGTATTGTGAAAAAATTTTAGTTATTGCAGGCGTCAATACTAGATATGTTAATCGTGTCGGAGTGTTAAAAAATACGCGACCTCCTATGTCTCTTTTTTAAACAAGTAAATTAGATTGAATAAAAAATACCAACCTCATGAGGTTGGTAACACATTAAATCTTAAGAATAAATAAAAAGTTTTTCACGACGCGCAAACAACGCCGCGAGTGGCCACCCACATTTTACTCTTCCTATGTGAGCGAACCAACGCATCTAATCCCAACATCAAACCATAATAAACGGAAATAAGAGGATCACTTAAAACTCATTACGAAATCAATTAAATAACGTCTAAAATTTATCACAATTACTATATTCACCACTAAGAACATCTACTATCCTCGAAATTACTAAATCTAACTAAAAGTATCTAGGAAGCTAAAATAAATAAACACTAGATCCACGCCTGAACTTCAATTCAAGCAATCAAAAAGAAGAAGAAGGTCGCAGTCAAGCTAGAAGGCAATAGCTCACACCCTGAATTGACTTGATGCATACTGGCTAATGTTACACAGAGTTACGTTGACTGAGACGATGGCACGTTTGCTGCACTCCCAAATAACAAGAAAGAAACATACGTAGTGGTCAGTACAAAACACCAGTGAGTAGGTATCATCGGCCAACTCAAAATAGAAAATAAATATATTCAGATATACATAAAATCACTACTATTCTTACAGGTGATCGCAACAAGTATAAGATCATTTATAACCTCACCAAACACATCTATGAGGACTCAAGCCTCCACACCATACCCTTTTGGGAAACAGGTTGTTTAGATTGAGTATATTAACACGCTTCAGATTCATTCTCTTTACTATCCTGGTGTCGGAACGTGACACCCGTCAATTACTATCCTGTGGTCGGAACGTACACCACCGATCCACTACTACTATGTGTCGGTTCGTGACACCCAATCCACTACTATCCTGGTGTCAGAACGTGACACCGATCCACTACTATACTGGTGTCGAAACGTGACAACCGATCCCCTAATACTACGTGTCGGTTCGTGACACCCGATCCATTACCTCATTCTTTTAGTTCATCAAGTCTTCTTTTATGGCCAAGGCATCATCATTAACAAAGAGTTGTTTCACGGTTTTAGATTCAACAACGCCTCACTCATGCTTCATGTCACATCACAAACTATATGATAGAATGGCTACATCACATGCATGCCACCAATTAAGCATATAAGAGACTTTACATTACTACCCAACCATATCATTATTCGCTATTACCGAGTTGCTATGATACATTAACCATAACCTAACCTCACTCCACCGAGAATTTCTGATCAAGCAAGCTATTCCTCAAAGTCTTTTGCTTCCCCTCTTCGTTCTTACTCTTTCTCATCGTTCGTTTCTTCCTCCTCTCTCTCTGTTCTTTCTATTTTTCTTATTCAAACCCTTTTTCTTTACCCATAATAAATCATAGAATTAGTATAAAAGATGGTAACAGTACCACTATTATTCCACAAGGTTGTCTTCCATTAACCCCAAGTATTGAAATATTTACATTAAACGCACTAACTTTTAATAATTATAAGCAGGATGTCCAACAACGCCCCTTAAAAAATTTAACAGAAACCGACCCATGTCATGGTCAACGCAACGCCCTGTACGGCCCGTCGCCTGCGACGGTCCTCTCTGCTTTTCGTCGTCAGCTAGAGACAAATTTCACTAAAGGGTCTGTGTACTGGTTCGTCCGTGCCCCACGGCGTTCCGTCCTGCCATTCCGTCGTGACGTCAGAGAGGTCGATCTCAGTACCCCAATTTTCTCCAAGTCTAAGTGTTTTGGAAAACGAGACAACCCTCGACGGTCCGTCGTGACGATGAACAGTCTATCTGGATCCTCCTTCGACTCAGACATTTATACCAGCATAGACTACGCTCAAAATACTCAACAGTCGTTACAAATAGATAACCAATTTACCTATTTGTTCGTCTTGAACGATCACAAGAGTCAACAGGGTGAAAAGGAGTTATCCCTGACGTCTGAATCCGGAATGGCGGGTGATTTTTCTTGCATCTCAGCCTCCTTCTCCCCAATGGAGGCTCTTCCACTGTCGACTTCTCCATGAACCTTGATTATGCCAATCTCCTTGTATCCCAACTTACACTGCGGATTTTCTCTACTCCAGATGGCAACAGGCTCTCTTCACAAGAAAAATTCTCATCCAAGAAACTGAATCCGACGAATAATGTAGTTTTCCATCCCCATGGTATTTTTTTCAACATAGTCACATGAAATACCGGATGTCAACTCTGACAGGCTGGGGGCAGGCTACATTCATACGCTACCTCCCCCGATCCTCTGCTAATCTTCAATGGTCCATATACTTGGGCTTAGCTTACCTTCTTTTAACCTAACGCATCACGCCCTTCATGGGTGAAGGACCTTCACAGCAAACCTGTCACCCTCCATGAACTCCAAGTCTCTCACCTTCGATCTGCATATTCCTCCTTCTGCCTACTTCTGAGCTGCTAAAAGCTTTGTCTTGAATGGAATTTTCTTCTCTAATGAATCCTCAAAAAGATCCCTACCGCCCCATGGTCTAAACCTCAATGCATCAACCACCCAAGGTGTAAGACCTACATCTTATCCCTACAATGCTTCGAAGGGGCCATATCAATACTTATGATCGATATTATTGTATGAGAACTCTGCTAACGACAGAATTATCCCAAGACCACCAAATTCTATCCACATGCGACGAAGCGTATCTTCAACACCTGAATTGTTCCTCAGACTGACAATCCTGTCTGATGGGGGTGAAATGCCAGTACCAACTAGTCCAACCTAGTACCCAATTTTCACAGCATGCATGTTCTACAAAACTTAAAGTAAAACTGCGTAACCTCTGTTTGATATTGAAGAAGTGGAACCTCGCATGCAATGCGACAATTTCCGGTGATGTAAAGTTTGGCTAACTCTCTGCATTAATAAGTCACCTTGACCGTGATTGAGGGCAACTTGTGTTTATCTGTCAACAATTACCCAAATGGAGTCATACTTACCCCCATTTTCTTTGGAAGACCAACCACGAAGCCCCATTCAATTCTCTCTCCACTTCCATTTAAGGCATGGGTAGTCTCCTGAAGTGTCCCTCCTAGGTCTCTGGTGGTCATACTTTACCTGTCTGACAATTCGGGGGCATGTGAGCAACCAAATCAACAATGTCATCACGCTTCTGGCCTACTACACCAAAAAATGTTCTTTGATCCGATACTCTTGGTTGCACCAGGATGTATAGAATACCTGAACTAGATCCTTTGTAAAATAGTGTGAATGCAACATCATCGACACGGGGTACACATACCTTCCCTTAATTCTCAACACACCTTCCTCTCGATTTTTGGCTTCTTTAGACTCTCCTCGCACACCTTATCCTCGGATCTGGTTAGTTTCCCTCATCATAATTGTTTTCCCTTAATCTTGTCAGAAGACGAATTCTTGCCTCCACATAGCCCAAAAATCCTGTCCTTCTCATTTACTTCTAGCCTCATAAAGTCATTAGCCAAAGTATGAACCCTCTACTACAAATGGCGTTCTAGAAACCGTCAATGGCTAGACTTCCCATCTCTCCCTGCCTTTCTACTTAAAGCATCTGCTCAAAACATTAGCTTTCCCGTATGATCACATAGTGATATCGTAGTCCTTCATAGTTTCATCCATCTCCTCTGTCTCAAATTCAAATCTTCTAAGTGAAGACATACTGTAAACTACGATGATACGTATAGACTTTCACATTTAACCCCATATAGATAGTGCCTCCATTGCTTTAAATGGCAAACACCTACCGCAGCCCACTCCAATCGTGGGTCGGATAATTACGTTCATCGCACCTTTAATTGCCTCGAAGCATAGCATTACATTCTTCTCTTGCATAAGCACTACACCAACCCAGAATAGTATGCACCCCAATAAACAATGAAGTTCTTACCCTCTACTGGCAGGTAAGGATAGTTGCAGTAGTCAGCAAGATCTTTGAGTTTCTAAAATCTTTCCTTCGCACTCGTCCGACCATACAAATGTAACATTCTGCTTAGTCAAGTTCGTCAATTGGGAAGGCAATATAAGAGAATCCTCTTGACAAATAGACGGTAGTAGCTATCTAAACCAACAAAGCTCCTTACCTATGTAACATTAGTGGTCTTACCCAATTCTTCAATCTTCACCGCTTCGTCTTGGAGATCCATCATCACTCCATCCTTAGAAACCACGTGACCCAGAAGGACACTGATCTAGCCAAACTCCACACTTGGAGAGTTTGGCCATAAAGCTTTTTCTCTCTCACATTTCCAATACAATTCTCAAGTGCTCCTCATGTTCTTCCTTGCTTTTTGAGTAAACCAGTATATTCAATGAATACAATGACAAAAAGATCAGATATGGCTTAAAATTCCATTCATCAAGCTCAGAAAGCAGTAGGGGCATTCGTAAGCCCAAAGACATTACTAAGAACTCATATGCCCGTACCTGGTTCGAAGCATCCTTTGGAGCATCTGCTGCCCTTATTACAATTGATGAATAACCAGACCTCAAATCGATTTTTGAGATGTACAAGCACCTTGTATGTGATCGAACAATCATCATGCGAGGAAGAGGATACTTGTTCTGACAGTTACTTTATTTAGTTTGTCTGTAGTCTATGCACATCCGAAAACTCCCATCTTTCTTCTTCACCAAATAAAACTGGAGCACCCCAAGGGGATGCACTTGGTCTATATAAAGCTTTTCCCAACAACTCCTGAAGTTGGGCCTTTAACCTCCTTAACTCAGCGGGAGCCATTCTATAAGGGGTATGGGAAATGGGGCGAGTACCCCGGCTCAAGTCAATGCAGAAGTTAATATCTCTATTCGTGGCATACCAGGAAGGTCTGAAGTAAACCCATCCAGTAACTCATAGACTACCGAAACCGACTTAATTGAAGGTACTTGGGTAGCATCATCCCTTAGGTGTGCCAGAAATCTAAACACCCGTTTACTAACCATTCTCCTTTAGCACGAAGAAAGGAGATGATCCGAACTGGAGTGGAAGTGTAGTCACCTCTCCACACCTAACGGTCTGTCCCCTGGCTTGCCAACGTTTACAGTTTTAAGCTTACATCTAAAGATTGCAAAATTTCGGAGAAAGCCAAGTATTACCGAGAATTACAAAATCGAAATCAACCATTTCTAAGATAACCAAGTCTAACAGTGTATTGCTCCCCACGAAATTATAACAAGACCTATACACTTTTCAATATGACGACTCACCCCAGCCCGGAGTAGAAAGACGAATAGGCATGTCAAGCATATCACTATGTAAATTAAACGGCCGGTAAAAATGAGGAAGATCAGTGAAAATGTGGATCCAGGATCAAATAATGCAGAAGCCATGCAATCACAAACCAAAATTCCTGTGATACACAGCATCTGATGTCTCCGCTTCCGACCGCCAGGGAAAGCGTAACACTGGGCCCTATCCATGTCTGCCCATTGCCTCTACCATGGTGCTGTAGTAGTTCCCATTTGACCTCACCCTGGCTGTTTTGGTGACCACCATACCTCGGCCACCACGTCCCCCAGAATGGCGGCCTCTCCCATGACCACCACTACCCCTCTAACTATTGGGGGTCTGTAACTTTTGTTTTGGAAAAACCTCCTAATATGTTCGATCTCTCTCCACATCCATAACACTCTCTTGATTCAAGCATAGGTCTCTGTGAGAACGGACGAGTCTGGGGATAACCCCTCCAGACTCAGAAAAATGGTTGACCGTTGCGGTTGAACCCCTAGCTACAGCCTGCAATGAAAGACTGATAGGTCGAGACTGGATAACCTCTCTGACTCTGAACCTCTGGCGTAGAACAACTAAACTCATCTCCCCTACGAAACTTCTAGTTGTTGATGCCATGTGAAGTCATCTGGCTCTGATACCAAGTTTGTCACGACCCATGGAGGAGTAAGAGCCAGATGACTTCACCATGGCATCACAACTAAGAATTTTGTAGTGGGGAGTAGTTTAGTGGTTCTTACTCCAGAGGGCAAGAGTTAAGGAGTTATCTAGCCCACCTCATTCAGTCTTCACTGCAGTGCTGTAGCTGGGGTCCACCCGCAGACCGGTCAACATTTCTCTGAGTCTGGAGGTTATCCTTAACTTCGTCGTTCTCACAGAGACCTATGCTTGATCCAGAGAGTGTATGGATGTGGAGAGATTGGACATATTAGGAGGTTTTTGTCCAAAACAAGGTTACAGACCCCCCATAGTCAGAGTAGAGGTGGTCATGGGAGAGCCGCCATTCTGGAGGACTTGGTGGCCGAGGTAATGGTGGTCACCAAACCTCCGGGGTGACGGCAAATGGGAACTACTGTAGCGCAACATGGTAGGGCAACGGGCAGACAGGTGATATGCCCATTGTTTACGCTTTCCCAGACGGTCGGAAGAGGACCATCAGATGCTGTTATCACGGTATCTTTTGGTTTTGTGATTTCATGGTTTCTGTATTATTTGATCCTGGCTCCACATTTTCATATGTATCTTCCTCATTTCTACCGGCCTTAATTTACATTGTGAATTGCTTGACATGCCTATTCGTGTTTCTACTCCGGTGGGTGAGTTCGTGATGGTTTGAAAAGGTGTATAGGTCTTGTCTTGTAACTTTCGGGGGAGCAATACTATGTAGACTTGGTTATCTTAGAAATGGTTGATTTCGATGTATTCTGGGCCGGGCATGACTTGGCTTTCTCCGAATTTTGCAATCTTCGATTGTAATGAAAAACTGTAACGTTGTCCAAGCCTGGTACAGATCCGTTAGTGTGGGAGGTGACTATACTTCCCACTCCAGTTCGTATCATCTCCTTTCTTCGTGATAAGATATGGTTAGTAAAGGGTGTTTACGTTTCTTGCACACCTTAGGGATGATACTACCCAAGTACCTTAAATTGAGTCGGTTCCGTAGTCCGTGAGTTTCTGGATGTGGATCCTGCAACCTTCCTGGTATGCCCCAGATAGATATTTGACTTTTTGCATTGATCTGGAGCCGGGTATTCGCCCCATTTCTATCCCTCCTTATAGAATGGCTCCAGCAGAGTTGGAAGTTAAGGCCCAATTCAAGAGTTGTTTAAGTAAGGTTTCCATTAGACCAAGTGCATCCCCTTGGGGTGCTCCGGTGTTATTTGTGAAGGAAGAAGTATGGGAGTTTTTCAGATGTGCATAGACTAACCGGCAATTGAACAAAGTAACTGTTAATAACAAGTACCCTCTTCCCCGATTGATTATTGTTCGATCAGCTACAAGTGCTTGCACCTTCGTCGAAAATTGATTTGAGATCGGTTACCATCAATTGAAATACGGGCAACGAAATGTGCCCAACACTGCTTTTCGGACCAGATATGGGCATATGATTCTTAGTAATGTCTTTTGGGATTAAAAATGCCCGGGGCTTCTTTCATGAGCTGAATGATGGGATTTTTAAGCATATCTGGATCTTTTGTCATTGTATTTTTGATGATAAACTGTATATTTCAAAGAGCAAGAAAGACATGAGGAGCACTGGCGATTGTATTGGAAATGGTGAAGGAGAAAAAGCTTTATGCCAAATTCTCCAAGTGTGAGTTTTTGTCTAGATTCAGTGTCCTTCTTGGGCCGTGTTTCCAAGGATAGAGTGATGGTGGATCCTTCTAATATGAAACATGAGAAATTTGGTAAGACCTACTAATGTGTCAGAAGTAAGGATCTTTGTTGGTTTATCCACTACAACCATCCATTTGTCAAGGGATCTCTCATTTCTTCCAATTGACGAACTTGACTAAAAGAATGTCCATTGTATGGTCCGGACGAGTGCGAAGAAAGCTTTCAGAAGCTCAGAACCTTGTTGACTACTGCCCCATCCTACCCTAACCCTAAACCCGTCAATGGAAGGTACTAGAATTCGTTGTGTATTGTGATGCCTCCTATTCTGGTTTAGGTGCCGTGCTAATGCAAGAGAAAAATGTTAATTGCTTATGCTTCGAGGGCAATTAAAGGTGCATGAACGTAATTATCTTGACCCACGATTGGGAGTTGGTTGCGGTGTGTTTGCATTAAAGCAATGGAGACACTATCTATATGGGGTTAAGTGTGAAGTCTATACGGATCATCGTAGTTTATAGTATGTCTTTACTCAGAAGATTTTAATTTAGACAGAGAGAGGGATTGAAACTACTGAAGGATTATGATGTTACCATCTTGTATCACCCAGGAAGGCTAACGTTGTGGCAGACACCTTAAGTAGAAAGCAGGGAGCATGGGTAGTTTAGCCCACTTACACGTTTCTAGACGCCCTGGCTAGAGGGTTAGTTCTCTGGCTAATGACTTTTGAGGTTAGAAGTAAATGAGAAGGGAGAATATTTTGGCCAGTGTGGAGGCAGATCTTCTTTTCTTGACAAGATCAGGGAAAACAGTTGATGATGAGAAACTAAGCCGAATTCGGGATATTGTGTTGCAGGAGAGGCTAAGACGCAATAATGGATAGGAAGGTTTTGGAGAATTAAGGGAAGGGTATTGGGCCCCGTGTTGATTATTTGATCCCACTATTCTTACAGAGGCTCATGTTCACGATATTCTTTACATCCTGGTGCAACCAAGATGTACCGTGCCTCAAGCAACACTTTTGTTGAGTAGATGAAGCGCGACATTGTTGATTTTGTTGCCAAATGTCCAATTTTTCAACAGTAAAAGTAGAACACGAGAGTCCAGGAGGAACACTTCAGAGAATGCCCATTCCTGAATAGTAGTGGGAGAGAATTGCAATGGACTTCGTGTTTGGTCTTCCAAAGACATTGTGCAAAGTTTGATTCTATTTGGCTATCATTGTGGAGATTAACTAAGTCTGCTCACTTTTTTTTTTCATTCGGTTAAGGGACGTACAATGCAGAGTTAAGCAGACTCTACCTATCAGAAAGTGTCGGTGCATGGAGATCACTTTTCATTCATATCAGATACGAAGGTACGCAGTTTACGTCTAAAGTTTGGAGGAACATTGTATGTGAATTAGGGTACTAGGTGGACATTAGTAGATGCATTAACCTCAGACCGATGCGCAGGTCTGAAGCGAACAATTCAAGTGTTGGAACGATATGCTTCGTGCATGTGTTTGTGATAGAATTTGGTGAGGAATTGGAGAACTTCTCTACCCTAGCAGAGTTCTCATTACCAAATACCTATCACTCAAGTATTGATATGGACCCGTTCGAAGCATGTATGGAAGGGATGTAGGTCTCCAGTGGTTGGTTTGATGGCATGTGAGGTTAGACCCTGGCTACTGCTGCTTTTAAGAAATCATTAGAGAAAGTGAAATATGCAAGAAAGTGTTTTCAGCCGGCCAGGGCAAATTGGCAAAAAGGAATATGCAGATCGAAAGGTTAGGACTTGGGAGTTCATGTGAGGGTGAACACGGTTTGCTGAAGGTTTCACCATGAGGGTTGTGATGCGGTTTCGGTTAAGAGAGGTGAAGGCCGAGCAGCCGAGGGGATATTTTGGTACCATTTGAAGTACTTTAAGGCGAGAGTAGGGGAGGTGGCTTTACTAATTAGCCTCTCCTCCAGGACTCTCTGGAGTGCACCGCGGTATTCTCATGACTTGTCTATGTTGGAAAGAAAACGTGGGGATGGAAACTACATTATTCGTGGGATTCAGTTCTTCTCGATGAGAATTTGTCTGATGCCGTGGAGCCTGTGGCATTCAGATAGAGAAATTCTCAAGTTGAGATCAAGGAGGATGCATCCAACAAGTTAAATGGAAAGAATCCGGCCAGTTATTTCGTTTTTGGCGACCGAACAGGTCATTTGGAGAAGGAGGCTGATAGAACGAAAAGATACACACAACTGTTTACAGATTCAGGGGTACTCCTTTTCGCCTGGTTGCTTCTTGTATGTTCGAGGACGAACAATGGGGTAAAATTGGTATCCTATTGTAAACGACCGGTGTAGTGTTTTCGAGCAGTAGAGTTTATTCTGGAAAATCACTGTCTGGATTGACGGATACCACGACGGCACGTCATGGGCAGGCGGACCGTAAGGGGGTCTCGTTTTCCAAAAACTTAGAATTAGAATTTGGGTACCTGAGATAGACTCTCCTGGATCGCAAACGAAATGCCAGGACGGACGTCGCAGAATTGACTGGCCTCACAGAATCTTTAATTGAATGGAGTCTCTGATTGTCGGTAAGACAGCAAGACGGACCATGCAGGCCAACGATAGGAGTCAAAGGCTGGGGACCCGACTGGTAGGATTCTGTTTAAAGTTGGCTGTTATTGAAGGGGGTTTTGGACTATTCATGCTTATAACTTATAAAGTCGGGATTAATGTAAGACTCAAGTACTTGGGGTTAAATGGATATAACTTGAAATAAATAGGGGTTATTTTTATCATCTTTTATAATTAATTATATGATATTAGGCTAAACGCTAAGGTTTGAATAAAGAGAAAATAGCCCCCCTCCCGAGAGAAAGGAGAAACGGTCAGAGAGAAGAGAGAGAGAGAGAAAACGAAAAGACGCCGCTTTGGGGAAAGTAGATTGACTTGATCACTCCTCTCGGTGGAGGTAGGTAGGTTATGGTTATGTAGGTCATGTAAATCTCTTAATAGCGAATGATATGTATCGGGTGGGTAGTATCCTACCCTTCTATATGCTTAAATGTATGTTGACGAATGTGATTATTAATTGTGATAAAAAAAACGCATGATGCATTGATCCTAATCGTGAAACCCTTGTTAATGATGAGGCCTTAGTATCAAAGAGGCTTTGAAGAATTAAAAATAATGAGGGTAGGAGTATCGTGGTATAGGGGGTCCGGTTCCAACCCAGGATCACGTATGAGTAGGATCGGAGAAAACAGTGTTCACGTTCCAAAGCAGATCGTATGAGAGGAACGGGACTTAGTCGTCACATTCCGACACAGGTTGGATTAGATAGAAAGAGAATGAAACTTTAATATGATAATCTTCTCAATTAATGAACATATTTTTCCCCAAATGAGGTATGGTATTGAGGCTGAGTGAGTCCCATGGGTGTAATTGAGCAGTACTTCTTTTATGAGTAACAGTACTTGTTGTTGCTAATGTGGAGTATTGTAGTTGATTTTATGAGATTAACTGTTAGCTACTATTTTCTATTAATGAGTTGACCGTGATACCTATAGTATTGGTGTTTTGTATGACCCATCTTGTAATTGTTTTCTTTGTTATTTGTGGAGTGCAACAAAACGTTGCCATAGTCTTCAATCAACCGCCCTATACTCCGCCAGCTTAATTAAGCGAATCTCACGGTGAGCTACTGCCTTTAGCTTGGAATGGATCTCTTCTTAATGTCTTGTGCCTGGAAGTTTCGGCCATGACTAGAGTAATATTGTAGATCCTAGATATTCTTAGATGTCGTATTTTGAGGAGAGCTGCTTGCTGGTGCCGGTGATTGACTTCAGATTTTGGGATGATAAGTATTAAATTCGAAAGTTATTCAGTGATTTCGTTAATGAGTTTTAAGTCTTCGCATTATTTTCTGTTTATTATGGTGACAATGTTGGGGTTTAGATTCTGTTGGTTCGCTCCACAACTATGATAAGTGGGGGTGCCAATGCGACCCATTATGGGTAGTGAAAGAACCTTGCCACTGCCACACGACCAATCTTGCCTGAGTTGGTTGCGCTAGGGAAAGGTGGGGTCAGCCCATGTAGGGCACCCGAATATGAAGATCTACCCCAGATGAGTCTTTACCGGACTTAAAAAGGGGAATCTTTAAGTTTGGAGTGTCTAGGGTAAAATAGCTTTTTCCAGGTAAGGGTTTAGAATTTAATTAACCAAATATTTAATTAATAATTAATTAATTAAATGCGGGAGGGGAAATTTGATTACATAAGGTCCGAAATGACCTTTGAGACAAAATATAGCTCCACCGGGTTCGAAGCATCATGTTTGGGAGCAATGATTTAATTTGATTTAGTTTATGTAGTGGGATTAATTTGATTAATCCAAGCCACTTCTTATTTAAGAGAAGAAAAAAAAATCAGAATTATTAATTAAAAAAATTAAAGAAATCATAATTTGGACTAAGGGTCTGCCTAACTCCTTCCTATCCTAAGACACACACCAACGTTTTCACCACGTCTCTTGTCATCACGATATGCGTCCCCACAAGACCAGAGCTCAGAAAATTGAATGCTAAAGTTCATCAAGAACTTGAAAGCTAAAATCTCACAAAACGCAAACTAATCTTAAACACGAAAAGTAAAAATTAAGTTCTCGACGTGAGGTTTTCTGAGTTGTTCGGTAGAGGTAAAACTATGGCTTAGTGGGAAATAGGACAGAACAATTGAATCATCTTTGAACAACTTCAGGTATGAGTTTTCGATCTTTGTCCCTTTCCTAAAGCTAACCTAAGTTTCGGTTTAATCGCGATTGGAAAACTAAGGTATTGTCCCATTGCAGCCTTTCATTAGATCTTGAAAGATTCACAGCATGGTTGGCTATGTCTTTGGGTTATTTGAATTTAGGTCTTGGTCTGTGATTATGTGTTGAATGTGTATTCGGCAATCATGAAGATAGCAAAAAATATTTGGAACAACTATATTAGTTGACTGTTTTTGAGCAGGTGCGGCTGATGAATTTACAATGTTGCTACCCGCAATTTGTATGTTAAAATGCTCTGTGTTTCGCGTGTATAAAAAATGTGAAAGAGTAGATGTTCATATAGTACGGTGAAGCTGATGCACCATCATTAAAATACTACAAACCAACATAGATGAGAGAAAACTGGAGTGGAAGAGAACTAAATTTTAGCTTTGCAGGAAATGTGAGTCTCGGCTAAGAATATAAACTTAGCTATGTTTAAAAACATTTAAAAATATGAGGTCATGGGCATTTAACCCAAACCTCATCAAATGTAAAACTACATAAAATTTATGAGAAAAATAAAGTACAAATTAATGTGGAGAGTGGGTATTGCAAACCAACCTCTTGAATCAATAAGAGGATGAGAAGGAAAAAAAAACAAAAAAAATTTTATAAAGAGAGAAAAATAAAAATACATGTGGAGAGATGGAGAGTGGGATATTGTTGACCACAAACTTTTGAATAGATGAGCGAGTCGGAGAGAAAAAAAAACCGGGAACAAAAAATGTGGAGAGTGGGGATGAACTCAAACCGCTTGAATAGATGAGAGTGTAGGAGAAAAAAAATAAAGGAAAAAAAATAAATGAGTGCATGGGTATTTAACCCACAACCTCTTTGATAGGTGCGAATTTAAGAAATAATTAAAGAAAAAGAATAACTCTTGTGGGGGAATCATCCACAACTCCTTGCCTTAAACGAAAAAAAAGGAGGAGGAAAAGAAGGAAATATTATGGGAGGACGTGATGAGGATCGAACTAGGGTCCCCCCCCAATCTGAAAAAAATACAATTATAAAGTTTAAATAAGAATAAGTGTTACAAGAGCTCAAAATCGGGTTCCCTTGCCAAATTCCTATTGACAATAAGTCATACCTAAGCCAAACATTTAATGAAGTGCCGCTAAAGATCGAAAAACAATATCTTAGAACATAATCTACAAGATGATACGTTTGTACCATATAATTCTTGATAAAATAGGAATCACTTAGACAAACTCTGCATGAAGGCCTCATGGGTGTAGGGCGTGGGAATCAGAAGTCTTAGCGGCATACATTAAAAGTAAGAGTAAAACCTAAGATGTTATGTGATGAGATAATCAAATCCCCAAGGGGTTAAGTAAGAGTTGTGACACACACTAAGGGCTCAATCATTAGCATACGATGAATATTGAACATTCACGTAGAGCGGTGAGTAATTATGAAGAGTAAATGTGCTAAGTCAAAGATGTGGTGAAAAAATGGATAAGGATAGTACTAAAGGTGAGTGAATCTCAAAAGAGCCTAGTTAAAATGTTACCAAGAGTACTCCCCTGATAGAGTGTCAAGTATGAATGAGACCACGTATCTTATGACACTATGATAAAAGTATTGACGTTAATGCATACTAATACTAATAATGAGAAGAGCAAATCATCTAATGAGCTAGTGATTCCCTAATGGCTAGAAGCAATCGTCTATGATTATGAGATGAATGCAGTGGCTTTTTACTGAGCACGATCGAACTCGATAATAGTTGCGATCTTTCTTTCAGAAGGCCAGAGGTTGTGGTAATTCGCATGAGAGTGAGCCATCCAGATGGTTATGGGTCTCCTTATATCTCTAGTCTTTGAACCATTATACTGCCATTATAGGGTTCTAGATGGGTTCGAGTTCAATATATACGCTAGATGTTTTGGTACAATTTTTTGACCGTGATCTATATCATTTTGGGTGTGGGGTTAAACAAGAGATTCATGATGCTAAATGATTATGTCGGTTAAGGTTAAGTTCCCAAAGAGAAGATCAGGCCAACCTTAAGTAATTCCAATTGAAATGAAGATACCAACAGGTGCTTAGGATATTAATAAGATAAGCAAACAAGGTGGTTATACTAATAATTGACACAGGTCATTCTTGGTCATTGCACAACGAAACCCAATCAAGGTCTTAAACTAATTCTAGGGTCTTGCTTGTTCTTACAGTGGCTTAAGAACTAAGAAAGAATGACGTATGAATGAATGAGGGGGAGCACACTCTGTGTTTGCTTGCTATAAAGTGGCTCCTATTGAGGTCCATATGTTGAGCCCTTCTATTGGAGGAAAAATACTAAGTCAATCCATGATTCCCAAGGTACTATGGCATAAGGACGAAAGATATGAAATACGTTATGTTCTAATCAGAATATGTTACGTGATTTGTGCAAAGTTACGATGATGATTCATCGTTACTCTAAGAGCATGCCTTTCCTAATAAATTTTGAAAGTCTATAATTGACTTCCCTTAATTACTATCGTTAGAAGAGATCTCTTATTAATCTTTGCATGCATTGGTGGTGTTGCTGCACTACCCCATGTTGTGTAAAGTGTGTACGAATCCCCTACAACTCGCTACGTTTAGTTGTAGGTGCAGCTGGATGCTTAGAATTATGAATCTATGTGAAGTTATCCGTGCATTCGTGGATCATTATTATTTAGAATTTGGTAGGCCCTCATGCTTTCGCGATCTTTACTATTTTATTCTAGAATAGACTAGACATTCGCTAGTGGAGTACGTTCTATAGTGTTCTTTCCTAGTTATTTTAAAAATTGTATTGTTTCCATGGAACTCTATATTTTATGACAGATATGACTATGTCTTTCATTGATATGTGATATTAGATTGGTTGTTGGGAAGCTTATGATTTATGTCGATAGTCTTATAGATTCAATGTTTCTCATATAAAGTCTGAATTAACCAAACAGTTCACATTTCGACTAAACAAACCTAGTGAAGAACGATGACGTGTTGTTTGTCTGACGACCTTGACGAGGTCAACGACGCAAATCCGTATAGGGTCTAGACTCTGGTTTTTACAACAAGTTTGTATCGAGCCTTAGGTGACTGCCAAGGCTAATAAGCTTACATCAAATCACCGAAGTAGTTGAGAACTTATGGTAGTGAAGTGCTCCCACTCTCAAAATTAGAGACTGCCATGATAAGTTAGGAAAATTTCTTTTTCGATCCTTCTCTGCTTTATATGTCTTATTCTTGGTGGTATGAGGTATCTAAACATCCATTACATTTTTTGCAATGACACAAGGAGGAACGCTGGTCAGTCTGAGTGAACGCTTCAGGTGTTGGAGTATATGTTGTTGACATGTGTAATAGATTTTAGTGGTATTGGGATATCTTCTTTCCCTTAACAGAGTTTTCATACAATAATAGATATCACTCACGCTATTGATATTGCCCCATTTGAGGCACGTATGGGAGGAGAGTCGGTTCCCATTGGGTGGGAATGCCTGAGGTGAGGACATGTGGGTACGATCTTTTGAGGGAAGCGTCTCGATAACAGTAAAAATTTAGTCGGCGAGGAAGCTTCAGCGCTAAGAACAAGCAGAAAGAATATCCAGATCGAAAAAGGTTAGGGAAGTGGATTTTATGGAGGCGTTAGCGCAAGTCATTGCTGAAGGTTTTCTCCATGAAAGGTGTGATGCGTTTGGTAAGAAGGTAAGCTTACCCAAGGTATGGTCCTTTGAAGTTCTTGAAGCGCGTGGGGGAGGGGGGGGAAGGTGGTGATGACTTGGCATTGCCTCCGGGAATCTCAGGAGTGCACCGGTATTTCATGTGTCTATGCTGAAAAAATACAGATGGGGATGGAACCTAAATTATCGGTGGGATATCAGTCCTTCGGATGAGAATTTGTCTTATCGAGGAAGGGCATGTTGCCTATTTTATTATAGAGAAGTCCGCAAGTGAGATAAAAGGAGGATCGCATCCATTAAGGTTTTTAGTGGAAGAATCGGAAGTTCGAAGATCCACTTGGGAGGAATTGAGGCTGTATGCAAGAAAGTATGTCACATCCAGTTTTACAGATTCAGGTACTTTGTCTCTCCCTGGTTTTCTATCTAGATCGTTTCGGGGACGAACGAACGATGGGTAAAGTAGGTTATCTATTGTAACAACCTGTTAGTCCGTTCTGCGCCAGTTAGTAGTAGAATAATGTGGAAAAATAACTACTGGGTTCAACGGATCAGGAGACGTACGTCATGGCTCAACGAAGGCCCGTAGCGGGCCTAGTTCCAAAACACTTCAACCTATAAAACTGGTACTGGGAGGAGCGACATCTTGGAAACCCGCGAAGGAACTGAAGCACGGACGTCGTAGATCGAAGGACGTCACAAACCCTCTTTACTGATTTAACTCTCTAACTGTGTGAGGACTGCAGGACGGATCGTCCATAGACAACGACGGGCCCTCCAGGTTGCGTAACCCCAAATGCGGTCGTATTTGCTAAAGGTTTAAGGAGGTTTTGGATATTCATGAAAACCTTATGAAATAGTGGGGTAGGTTTATAATTTATTACTCGCGGTGTTTGTTTAAGGAGATATCTTTAAACTAAATATGGGTTACTTTTATACAGAAGAATTATATGATTAATAGGTAAAGAAAAAAAGAATCTGTGGAGAAGAAAATAAAAAAAGCAGAGAGGGGGAGAACGAGCGAGAACGACGAGAACGAAGATGAAGAGGAAGGAAGCAAAAGGCGGGACGATTGCTGCTTGATACGATTCTTCGGGGAGGCAGGTTATGGTTTATGCTATTTCTAGTAAACTAATTAATAGTGTGATTATAGGTATTGGGTGGTATTGTGCAGTCTTTATAGCTTGATTGTGGGTGTATGTGTGATTGTTGTAATTGTGGTGTGGAATTAGAATGATTAGACTGTTGAATATTCGCCTAATCTCTCTATAAGATGACGAGCATTGCCATAAAGGACTTGATGAAAAATAAAATCAATGAGGGTAATATGGTGGATCGGTAGTGCAGTCCGAACGTAGTATTAGCGGATCGGAGGTCACATCCGACACCGGTAGTAGGAATAATGGTCGGCAAGTGACGTTCGCACAATTAGGAATAATGGATTCGAGTGTCACTTTCGACGGTAGTATAATGAGATCGGATTGTACGTTCCGACCACGATAAGAATCAAGAGAAGTAATCTTGAATGATGTCTAAATATACAATCTTCGCAGAACTATTCCCAAAAATGAGTATGGTTTGGGGCTTGAGTCCTCATAGGTGTGCGTGGTTGTGTTGCCAATAGTTCGTTGTACTGTCGATTGGCACCTGTTAAGTATTGGGGTGATTTTATATTATAATCAGATATATTGCTTTCTATTTTGAGCTGGCGATGATACCTATCAGGTACGTGGTCCTGTACTAAACCCCCTATTTATTTCCGTCTGTTGTTTTGTGGAGTTGCCAGCAATGCACCTTGACTTCGACTCGTCCTCCACTATAACCAGTCTTCGCACGCAGATTTCAGGGTGAGCTATTGTTCCTGCGCGGGCTGAATTTCTTTTCTTCACGTTGATGTCTTTGAAGTCGGACATGGACCATCTTCTACTTTATTTAGTTCTTTTAAATACTCTAGACTAGTAATTTGGAGCTCGTGTTTCTGTGTGGTGATGCCTCAGATTTTGGGGATGATAAGTATTATTACTTTAGAAGCTTTTAATTGATATCGTTATATTGAGTCTTTGGATTTCCGCCATTTTATTTATAAGCTCGAAACTTATATGTGATAAAGTGGGGTTAGATTGTTGGCTTCGCTCCCATGTAGCTTAAATGTGGGTGCCACCACGGCTCGTTTTGGGCGCGACATTGAACACCTAATGGATTTATATATGATTTTATTTATTTTAAATAAGACGTAATAATAATGATCGGAATCGAGACCCACAGCACAGATAAAAAAAAATGGCGTCGGTGACCTCTCAAAGTCGAACAAGACAAGCCTACATACGTCATCGTTTCTCACTAGGCAATTTAGCGGAAAAATTTGAAAGTTTTAGTACGTGAATATACATAGACTCACGTTTAGGATACCACTATACTATATACGAGTTTTTAACATCAGGTCATAATTGTTCACAACACCTATTCTATACCAAGAATCGAGCTGACATGAACTAGTCATATCATAAAATAGAAAGTTTCGGAATGAACAATATCCATGTATGAAAATAACCTGAGAAATAAAACTAGTGGAACTATCACAGTCAGGCCTACATCTAGTAGAATAGAACGTCACGCATCCTCAAAGCCATCCGGGCCCCTACCTACTCCCGATAAAAGTTCCCATTCCGGGTGGGGTGCCGGTGGTGGAACTTCTCTTGACTAGTTAAGCTTCTAGCATCCAACTTGCACATGCACCTAAAAAGTAGATAAAGTATGGCATTAGTACACACCTGTCAAGTATGGGTATATTCAATGCAAACCACCACGGACATGCATGATTAAGAAGCGTTCTTTCTATCCAATATAAATTATGGAATTCAAGTCCAGTTTAGAACTTGCAGTTTTCGATTAGTTAAAGTCCGTCATGAAGTAAAATGCATTAATTATACTTATCATTTTTGACAAATAACACATAACATATACACAATCATATCACCTAGTTCATACATTCTTATAGGGCCCAGGACACCTTGGAATCATAGAACTTGAATTAGGCCTTCCAAAAATAAGGGCTTAACATATAAGGACTCAACTAGGGAGCCTCTTTACAAACATAGAGTCTGCTTCATTCATTCATATGTACATTCTTTTCATCTTCATATTACAGTGCAGCCACTTGGTCATCCTAGGATGTTCGTTTTTACGACTTACTGGGTTCGGTGCAATAAACCAAGAATAACCTAGTGTTATTACTTAAGTCTAGCTCACCTCTTGATTATCCTATCCTAATACCTATGGTATTTTTCATTTAATTATGTGTTTTCATTGAGGTTAGCCTCATTCTTTCTTTCAGAACTTTAATCTTAACCGACATAGATCATGTGAGTATCATGAAATCCAGTGTATAATCCCCACACCAAAAAGAGGTGGAATCACTGGACAAAGTGAACCCAAATATGCTAGCGTATATAGGAAATTGGACCCTGCTTGATCCTATATTGCCAGTATAGCTTCATTGACTAGGAGATATAAGGAGCCGACATGCCGGACAATCTCATCTCATGGGAGTTACGTGAACCTCCACCCTTCTCGAAGGAAGGCATCACCGCTCATAGCTACCTATCGTACTCGTATAAGTGCCATTACATTCCACTATACATCATCGAAGTGGCCTTTAGTGATACACTCAATTTACTTCTCCAAACGAAGTGTAGTTTAAAAGCGGTCGCATCAAGTAAAGAACCCATCTCGTAGGTAGGGATTGTCCCACGAGGTAAATGGTTCGAATCTGAACTTTATTCTAGTATTACTTCTATTAGTAACCTATTTCCCAAAAATAAATAACTAAAATGGGGGTTTTGATGCATACAATCAATAGATTAAATTAAAGAAACAAGTGACAGGTTCAAGTATTGGAGTTTAATCAAGTTATGCGAGTAACTCGGGGTAAGTGTTCCCCACCTGGTCCTAACTAGTAATTCTAGGTATAACAATCTTTCTATTACATTGCTATGAAAGTGAGAAAGTTAGGTTGTCTCAATCCGTTGTCTGACATCTCGAGAAATTTCACTCCGCACTGGTCATCTACGTGTGTTTGGCTTTATAAACCGTATATTTACCTACATTTAAAGCATCATATTCGAATTTGCTAGTTGTTACTTCGTACCAAACGACACTAGCTGTTGAGATAGTCTACACTAAAATCTTGTATAAGTATTTTCCTATTATTACCTCCTTTGTATGAGAAGTAGCAACGAAGGCGAGTTCTAACATTGCCATCCGTTTTAAAATACTCTAAGAGCAAGAATTATAAATAATTGACAAGACACTATTCTATAACCGTATATTTAGCTAGGTTTCCACCTTGTTATTACCCGGTTCCCACAATTTTCCTAGTTATGGTGTTTTAGTTACCATGCTAATATAACACAATCCAATACTCATAAATGTAAGAACCATGCACTTACTTGATGACACCCGAATGAAATAAATCAAGAATTTTTTGCAATAATGACCCAAAACACCAATAATGATTACCCCCTCTCCGAGAAGTAATTATCAAATCCCCAAAATCGAAAGTGTTAATATAAGACAATAATCCATGGAAAATTATTCAAGAGTTAACCCCAAAAACACAAAGTTTTTGGACTATATAAGAGAAACAAACCTATAAAAGAAGGAAAATATATTTAGGAAAATCTATCAAAACGGTCTGAGTATGAGTAGACGCCCATCGTGACGGACCGTTTGGTCTTCCAATAGCTCAAATTAATTAGCACGTTTTCTCGTTCTTTCTTCATCAACTCTCTGTTACTCGACTGAGATGGTGTGCATGACCAGTGAAGCCACGACGTGTCCATCAAGGGCTTCGTTCCAAGACACCTTCAGATCTTTTGAAGTTGGGGTTCTGGGACTACTCTTTGCAAGCATTGAAGAATGTGCCATGACGGACTGTCGTGGGCTAGACCGTTGTAGTTGAGTCTGTCCAGTCCCCACATTTCGCAGTATTCTCAAAGTTCTTCAGCAGCCATTAAATTCTAACGACGGTAACCCTACGGGCAGTCAAGTCACGGATGAACTGTCTGTGGGTAGTAGGTGGTCACTTCTGCAATTTCAGCTCAAAAATCCCGCACTTTTCTTTGGACAGAGTTTGGAAACCTAAATAGAAACCTACACAAAAAATCACTTACAACATGGATTCATGCAACATTAACTTATGAAAAAGGCATTCAAGGTATTGTGAACTACGGTCTCATCAAAACCCCTCAACTAAAATTAGTTGTGGTTCCTTTAAGCGACGACACTAGACTCACTACAAAACTTTGTAATAGAGTAGTTGTATTTCAGCTCTTTCGAATCATTTGGCATAATAATGATTAGCCTCATTCTGTTATGCATTCTTTCACATATTAGCGCCTTGAATTATGGGATCAGACCATGACAAGACTCACACAAACTGGAACTATCCATTGATCTCTCACCTAGGTTATAATTTTTCCAGTATTGCAAATAGATTTATCCACTTCAAAATAATCCTCATTTTTCCCATAATGATACAGTTGATTATAAGGCTTAATTTTCAAAACAATCGCTCTCAGAACCACTTCACAACTCATTTCACATATGCCATAGGCTGCCCTATTTGACTGCTTTAAGTTTGCCATAACAAATATTCGGATCACGATAGACTTTCGTCGATGTTAACATAGCTAGGGCTTAGGTGGGGTATAATGTAGTGAATTCGGGGGGTGTTGTCCTGGACATCGCTAAGTGTCGTACCTACTTTTATCATTTTACTTCTCCTTATTTCTCAATTGTCTTTTTAACCTGCCATTCTCTTTTTCATTCCTTATGGTATAGTGAATCATTCTTTACCGGGTCTATTTTTGTTTTACTCTTGAGTTTACTTTTTTGTTCTTTTTCCTCTTTATTTTGAAACCCCACTTTCCAGGTATTGCTCATAACAACCACTTAGTCATCGGGATTTCCCATGAGTTAAGGTTCTCAATACCCAAGTTTGGTCAGGGACACGCAAGGTGTTTTTGCATTAGCCACCATCAACTTATGCTTTTCACTAGCTGAGGTGAACATGTCCAAGAAGGGACCGGGGCAAACACATTGCTCCTTAGAAAAGATCACATGTGGTGAAGAAGAAAGATCTATTGTTAAGTTCAAGAATTGGGGGGATCAATAAGGGGATTACTCATTTTGTTTTCTGTTATGTAGGACTAAAGATTGATATTTGAACAAGGCCTATAATCCTTCCTAATTTCTATTACGACTCTACTTTTAGCAGACTAACCAAGCAATTCTAGCTCAAGTACCAATGTGGAATATTAAATTTTTCTTACTCTCATTGAATCTCCAACGGACTAGATTATCAGACACCTAGTTTGAATTGATTTAGGGTCATGCCATAGTATATCTCTATGTAATGCTAGAGCCACACATTTATCAGTTACTATGCCTAGTCTTTGCATCATGTTCATAACCTCAAGATAGTATTGCGTTGTTTTAGACATCATGACCTTCAGAGTTATAATATGTACACAAGATATAGGCATGCGCTGCAACAATAAAAAAAAATCAATCTCTGGAGAAAAAAGAACACAGGCAAGAAAAATTTCACAAGCGGAGCGTCAGTTGGGCTAACTCCGACTTAACCCTATAACTCACTTTCCATTTACACCACCCACAACAAAAGATAATGCCCAATTGTTACCAATGAATAAAGAATGCTAAAATAATAGATGGTAAGGTGAAGTAAAAAAGGAGGCGTTAAAGCGCTGGCACAATCAACAAGCTGGTGGGTCAAGCGTCGGAAACCACTCCCTCTATAGTCTGGACACCATCCGTCGTGTCCTCAGCCTTCAACAACATCAGATACTGCACTCTCAACAATTCACAACACTATAAGTAGGTCTGTCTCCGCCCTCAACGACTCTCTGAGCAAGAGACCCAGTCCAGGACAAAATCCTTAGACATGAAACTCGAAGGGCTACCCCTAGCAATCGACGCTTTCTCGACAAGCCTCCAACTCTAGGACCGTCATGGCGTTAGCCCTAACTTAGAAAAGTTTTTGAAAACATTCCTGGCGAAGACGAATGTTGCGAGTCCGTCGCAAGCTTGACAGTTGTTCGTCTCGATGAGTCACTGTCAAAGGTTGTTTTTGTTGCCAGACCAATTTATGCAGATTTTTGGTAATATAAACTGCAAATTATGTATACACCCATATTAAGCTATCTTTTTTATTTTTCTACGACCATTTTTTGACACGGACCCTAAAATATGCTCTAGCCAACACTTGTAACAAAATCGAAAACAAATATTACACGGGATGTTAAGTGGAAAATAAAATGTGGTTTGAAAGCAAATAGAAACATGCCAAACTATAACTAGAACATCATAAAAAAACTCTATGTTTCTTTTTGTTGTTGTCTGTGTTTGGCTGTTAGAGGATAATATTGGGTTCGACTCCTCTAACCAAGTGCTTATTTAACGTTCGCCTGTGATGTTGACGTTTTGTTTGTGGTCGGGGTGTGCGAATTGTATTTTGGAAAACGTCGATTACTCAGAGTTCATCAAGATAGTATGCCCGATCAATTCATCGTCCGTTTCAGTGTGCCCACCGCATTAGTTGTGATCACTGATTGATTCACCATTAAACCGCAACACCCTCTTGTTCTCCAAACTCAACAGATCGGGAGAGGAATAGTTGGGTGATCAAGTAAGGACTCCATCTAGACGTGAGATTTCCGGACGGAAACAAACGCATCTAGAATTGAATAAAAGCCCAATCCCCACCATAAATCAAAGTTTCTCAATCTTTTGGATCATTGGTACTTCTTCATAATTTCTTGTTTCTAGAGGCTTCTTACCTTTATAAGCTTTTAGGCGAATTCATAAAGCTAATTCAAACCCCATTTAACTCTGTTCATACAGACTTAGTTCAATCCCATTTTCAAACTTTTTCATTCACAAAGGCTTTATGCTCTCATTCAACGGTAAAGTGAAAGTCCTTCCTATATACAGTTGGTATGGAAACAACTATGGGAGTTTTTGTATGCTGTCCGGTAGGCCCAAAGAGAATCTCAAGCCTCCTTTGACATTCCGTTACTAGGAATTATCATTTTGACAAAAAATTCTGCGTAATCTCCCTATTTGACACTTAACTGATGCCATTCAAATGTGATGAAATAATTAATCGGCAAAGTGTCCTCTTTTCACCAAAGAAGCAACTCCTGAAGGGTGGTAGAGGCCTAAGTTCTAATTTGGAGCCTACTCGATAGCGGTTTCGCCGGGTGGAGATTCACGATGTTGATATCAACTCAAATTTCTGGTTAAACGAAACATTTACCGTCGACAAGTGGGCGCAACAAATTGACCCATATCTCTAGAGGCAACTTCACGATTTTTGAGGTAGGTGAAAATAGGGCCATCTCTGTCATTCAGTACCAAGTTACCCAGGTTCCGTTTGAATGTTGTCACAGTTGTCATTCCATATCGGACCTAAGACCCTCGCAGTTTAATTACCATAGTTTCCGACCTGCGGGGCCGCAAGCTCTGATTGGAGCCTTGGTCGTTCGGGTCTATTGTTCTAAGTGATGGGGTATAGCAAGCACACTCCGACGGACATGCATGATATAAGAAGAGCTCTTTATATATCGATCTCAATTATAGAAATTCAAGTTAGTGGACTTGCCATTTGGATGGAAAGTCCATGCCGAGGAGTGTAACATACATATCATACTACCATTTTTGCAAACAACACCATAAATACTACACATATATATCACCTAGTTCATATAATCTCTTCATCTGACCTGATACCTTAAATTCATGGACTGCATTAGGGATCCCAATATGACGGCTCAACCCTATGGGGAACCTCAAACTAGGGAAACTTCTTTAACAAAGACAGAATCTGGTTCGTTCATTCATACGTACTTCATTTTTATTCTTTCATATACAAGTGCAGCCACCACTCATACCTAGGATGTAGTTTAAGACTCTCATCAGGTTTGATGTGAAATGACCAATAATAACCTAGTGTTTTTACTTAAGTCTAGCTCACCTCGTGATTATTCTATCCTAACACCTTTGGTATTATTCATTTCATTATTTGCATTCGTTGAGGCTGGCCTCATTCTTTCTTTGGGAACTTTAACCTTAACCGACATACATCATGTGATCATAATGAAATCTAATATGTAATAAACACACCAAAAAGAGGTGGAATAGCCGACCAAAATTAACAAAAATGTGCTAGCGTATATAGGAATTGAACCCTACTGGATCCCTATGTTAGCAGTATAGGTTCACGATATAGGATATCATACTAGGATGCCGAACAGTATCATCCTCATGAGAGTTACGGTGAACCTCCAATACTTCAGAGGAAGAATCACCTCTCATGGCTAGCCTATCGGTGCTCAGTTCTAACATTTTATTACATTCAACTCACATCTATAGAGTTTGGCTCTAGCCTGCGGACATCATCTCTCATAGAATATTTCTATTTGATCATTAGTATTAAGTTGCATTACTTCAACACTTTTATAGACCTGTCAATAGAGACTGGTTCTTCCTTAAATTTATACTTATAAGTCTTACTTAGACTGATTTGAGATGCTCCATCTTTAACTTAGCTCTTATCATATTATCACTCATCATTAACTTTAACACATTTGCTTTTCCTAATTACTCAACCTTCACGTTTAATTAACTTTGTTTCATTTGTTTTCATATGCCAATGCATTTGGCCATTTAGGGTGTTTCACACTATACTTAACCCACTTCTAGAGTAGTTACATCATTTATCACATACATCTTAGGCCCTTCCCCCCAAACCCTATTTTTACAGGGGTTTTGTTTTTTTAAACGTTATTCTAGGGACTTATGAGTCACACCATTTGTTAAAACCAAAGTTTTTGTTAAAATTTGGGGGGAAGGGTGGGGGAGGGGGCTTTTCCCATTTATCACCCAATAGTTTGTCTAAGGCATTCATGTTTCCCAAGATTATTGGTACAAGAATGTGCATTCTTGTAGATATTCCAAGATAGTGATTTCGATCTTTACGAGATAAATTCATTAATATTTACTATGTATGAATAATGGTCAATATGGAATGTGGGCATAGAAAACCTGATTCAAATTCCTCGGGAAAAACACTACATCTTTTTTTTTTTGTAAATTAAATGATGTATTTTCTTATTTGGCGGCTGGAGCCCCTGTTCAATCCATCCGACCCCATCAATATTTGCTTTCCTATTTTTCTTTCCTTTTTCGTTGTTAAGTTTAAGGAGGTTGTGGGTTCAATAACCCACTCACACATTTATTTTTCTCCTTTATTTTCTCTTAACTTATATGAGTCAAGAGGTTCTGGGATTCAATCTCCACTAACTGACGTTTATTTTTCATCATTATTTTCTCGAACCTCTCATCTATCAGAGGTGGGGGTCAATCCCCACTCACCATATCTATTTTTTTGTCCTTAATTTTTCTCCTAACTCTCTCATCTGCCAAGAGGTTGTGGGTTCGAATCCCCATAGCCTCACGTTATTTTAATTTACATTTTCACCTTACCTTCTCATTCTTCCCAAAGGTTGTGGGTTCGTATCCCACATGCCTCATTTTTATTTATTTCTTTATTTCATTCTTCTCCTCTCTCCTTCATCCATCCACTAAGCCAACGTCTTACCACCGAAATCACAAGAGAACTTGGTTTTTGTTTTTCATTTTGAAGCTTGTTTTGCTTTTTGAGTTTAGAGCGTTTATGTTCTTGATGAACATTATGTTTTCTTTTTATTATGTTTTCTTGTTTTACAGAATTTGAGCGCATAAATAAGGTGAGAGTAGAGAGAACGTGAAAATGAGTTACCTTAGGATTAGGAGATTAGGTGGAGACTAAGTCAAACTAGAACTCCTCATATTTTACTAATTTGATTATTAAAATTCTTATTTTCCTTTACATAAATTAATTCACTAAATTTAATTAATTCATTTAAATCATTGATTCCACCAAGGCTCGAACCCCCGTGGAGCATGATTTTGCTTAAAGGGTCAATTTCAGCCACCTCTACCCAAATTGCCACTTAACCATATTAGTAAATTAATTAAATAATTTTTTGGGATAATTACAATACTATCCTTAGCCTGGAAAAGGCCATTTATCCCATAGACCCTCCAAGAGTAAGATACCACTTTTAAAGTCCAGTTAAGACTTATAAGGGTAATCTTCATATTCGGGTGCCCTACATGGCTGGACCCAACATATCCTAGCTCAACTAACTCACCGATTTAGTTGGCTTGGTTGTTGCAGTGGTTTAGAGGTATAGTTCTACGCATCAATCAATGTGAACCCGGTCTAATCGTAGGTATTCTAGATTCATTAAACATTACTTAGCATAGCCATTTTAGGGTTTACACTAATAATTAGTGACTCAAATTTTATATAATAATGATAAAATAAATTAATGAATAGATGAATTTGTTGCAATATATAGATACGGAATACTTCTTCTTTTTTTTTTTTAAAGTTTTTTTAACAAAATGTTAGTTATACCCTGACAATAACAACAAAACCAAAAACATTTTTTTTATTTAAAAAAACTAAGCCCCCTTTAAAAACAAATAAAGACATACTTATTTTACTTTTTTTTTATATTGATACAATTTCACAAAATGCATTTCAGTAAAACTTTCTGTTTTGTACAAAATGACCACATAGTTCTCTTTTGAATGAAAACTGTAAACAGAGCCAATTTTATCTAATAGTTTAATTATCAACCAAAAGTAGCCTATTTTGTATTTTTGTTTCAATAACCATTTCATATATTTACTGAAGAGAAAAAAAAAATAGAATTTTGATTTATGCACGATGTACAATTTTGAAAAAAATAAACAGATTTACATTTGTTTTTTACAAATATGAGCAGCTTTTAAATTCTTAGCAAAAATGACAAGTTTTGTGATTTGTTTCTTTTTTTTTTTTTGCAAAATCAGCCTTCTGTTCTTTTTTTAAAATTACTAGAAACTAAAAATTTTAAAAAACACTTTGAGATTGTTGATGTTTTAGTGAAAGCAAGGGGTATGTACCAACTTCATATGATAAAGATTGAATTAGCACAGAGTTTAATAATGGAACACAAATATACAATAACAACAAAATAAAATTTAACTAACTCCAATAATGTTATATATCAACTTCATAAAAATAAAGATAGAATTAAGACCTAATTTAATAATAGAACACAAATATACGATAACAACAAAACATAATTATATTAAGTATATAACACATTTTACTAATTCAAATAAACTAAACATAATAATTTAATCAAATATATAAACATGATTCATAATTTTTTGAAGCAAAGCTAAATTTAACTCTCAAAGAACAATAAAGATGAAATAATATGTTTTATTTATTATCTTAGAAGCAGCTTTTTTTTTTTCTCTATTCTTTATCGCTTTTCCTCTTCGATTTTTGTTCTTGTTTCATTTTTTTTTTGTGTCTCTTTGAAATGAAAGAGAATGAGCTAAATAGGTGGTGAATATTAACTTGGTTCTTTCTTGAACAGAATAAGGTCACTACCGCATTGGACTCTTTGTCTTCAAAAGTGCCACATAAGATGATCAATAAAATTTTTTCATTTTATTTTTTGTTTTTCTTTTTCAAAGATAAGGTTAATAAAAGGGAAAAGACTCAAATATGTCATCGAACATTCAGAAGAGCTGGAAGTCGGTCCCACCAAATGAACAAACTAAAGATTGCTTAACATTCACCATTTTGACTGAATCATCTTAAAATCATACTACTAACCAGATCTTATTTTAAAACAACAACCGATCTTTATCCAAATGAGCTCTTATAAGACCGGCTAACGAAACCAATTTTTGATAAAAACATAGGTAGAATTCTAATACAAAAGACAACAAATTAAGGCCGAAAACAACAACTATATAACACGGATTTTGTCACATATATGTACATATTTATGAGCTTAACTAAGTAAAAAATTACATTCACATCTATGAATCATAAGAAAACAACCATCAATAGAGCAAAATATTTTATAAACTCATTCAAAGTTGACTTAACTATGAGATCAGGATAATGAAAACTTTTGGTGCCAATCACATAAACATCATCCTTATTTTAACTAATCACATTGAAGAATCTAATAGATGATTAACATTACTAAGAAAATAACAATTCTGCAATGCAACAGAAAGAAAAGGTTGAAGAAAAGACTGAAGAAAGAGCAAGAAGATTACCTGGTTCTGGACAGCAAATTGAGCGAACGAGTTCGGCAGAAACGATTTCACCACCTCCTTCAACTCTCAACTCGAATAACCGCAAAAGTAAAAAATTTGAACTATTGAGACAAGAATCCCCAAAACTTTTAGGTATACAGTGAAGAGAATCCTATTTGTATGGGAAAAGAGGGAATAAAAAGGGGCCTGGATCAATGTGGGAGGATGCCAAATTCAAAAATTCTCTAAAGATGAAGGCTTTGGACAGCTACAACCGTATCAATCTCAACAGATTGAGGACGAGAGCACTCTGATTTAGGGCAAGGATGACGAGGCATCAAGATTGAGACACCTGACCTTGTTGTCAAACGTTCCTCGTATGATAAGATAAGGGAGAGAAGATAAGTCCTGTGCCAATGCTTGGAGGTAGCGATTGTGGATGGTTCGAGTGGGTTTGCAGCGCGTGAAGACGAAAGTAACGAGTAGAAGGTGGCGTTTGTTTTGTATAGTTGGCATTTATGTGTCTATATTGATGGCTTTTGGAATGGGTTAGGTCGACCGCCTTGTCCGGACTTTGGGTCTCTTCCGGCTTATCAAGTTGAGTGTCCAATTGTATATCAAAGAAACGCAGTCCTTGGTCTGGAAAATCGTAAGAAGAATAGTTGAAATAAAATAAATTTTTTATAAAGTATTTGTAGTTATAGTGAATGTCATCATGTGGAGTCCTTTTTAGGATATGATTACAGAGTCCTCATGTCTATGGTATATTATATCTATACAATATAGTATAATATATACATATATATATAATATATATAAGTAAAATTATTTTAAACTACAAATTAATAAAAGAATAATTTTATAAATTTAATTTTTTTGTGTCATTTTAATTTATAAAATTAATTTATATACCTCCTAATTACATAAATTTAATTTTATTGATCAACTAGAATTTATCAATATCAAATTTAATATATAAATCTCCTTAAATTGATCGTTGATATTTCTTTAATTGATAATGTGTATCATATGTGAATCAGTAATTTATAAGATTTAATTTGTTAAACTACTAGAGAAGTATTTAATCAACGTATTTCATACTACGATTAAATAAATCTTTCCATGTCATTGTCTATGATATGATCACTACACTAAACATCCATTAAATATCGAACATAATAATCTTGATAGAACTTGTTTTGTACAGTAATTTACGATGTTCTATTGTCTATTTCATAAAACGAGATAAGACATTGCAGGTGACACATACAAAAAATTAAATAATTAATTATAAATATAAAATGTTATTAATTTTTATCATGACATTTCTACGAGTATTATGTCGCATTTCATATTAAAATGGATTATATGTTAGCTCTTCGTCTCCATATCATTAGATGTGATATTAAGTTCGTGATTTGACGGACGGGACTAGCGAATTGTACATTATTCTAAAAAACTTAAGTAAAATTCCCTCCTCATCTACAAGTATTTCATACAAGAATTTGATTATAGATATGTTTTGTTTATTCCAAGGATTCTAATTTTATTTTTAAAAGTATACAAAAGTGTTACACTTTTTGAACATTATTGTAGTGTGGAATAAATTTTAGTATCATGCACAATTACCAAATTATGATTAAACATGGTATTTTAAAAAACCGACCTACCTGATGTCACTTTATAAAAAGTAATTAGATTTAATAAAAAAATTACCCCCCCCACCTCATGAGGTTGGTATTAAAATTAAATCTTACGAAAATAAAAAGTAATCCCGTTAATTAAACTATATGACATGAAAGGTCGAGATGTTATATCAGATATTTGAACTTATATTAAAAATGGTTCATCTGGACAAGTTTTATTAAAAAAGTAGTTATTAATTTTCTTGAAGTCACTATAGAAATATTTAATGAATGTGTTAGTTTAATTACATACTATTTATTAACGACTGTGTTATGTCAGTGATTTATAATTTGTTGTTTTTTAGTTTATACAAAATCGTCCTCCGAAAGACTATATTAATTCAAAATATTTCTCAATTTTGATTTTTATATTTAATTGAGGAAAAACTATTTTTATTTATTCATTTAATACTGACAACAAGAGGCCAGTTTTTATTGTAATCTATTTTTCTGGGAAAAGTCTTGACCTCCTAAGGCCAAAATTTGATTTTTCCGCTTTATTTTGCATGAAAATCAACTACTTGTATTCGGTTTTCTAAAAAAAAAATATTGTTTATTTTCTTTAACAATACCAACCTCCGGAGGTCGGAAATTACCAACCTTAATTGGAGGTCAGTTGTAACGACCTGTTTAGTCGTTTTGAGCAGCAGATTTTATTTCTGGAAAAACTGGCTGAGTCGACGGATCCCGACGGACCGTCCTGGGCCACGCGGACCGTCGACGGGAGTCTCGTTTCAAAACACTTAAATTTAGAAATTTGGGTACTGAGAGCGACTCTTGACGTCCACGACGGGGGGCAGGACGGACCGTCTCAGGCATGGGGGCTGTCACAGACTTTTAATGAATTGGAGTCTTGAACGGACGGAAGCCAGAAGGCCAGACCGTCGCGGCACGACGGGGTCACAGGCGCGTTGCCCTGACTGGGGTTCTGTTTTTTGTTAAATATTTAAGAGGCAGTTTTGGACTATATTCCTGACATAATATAAAGTTAGTGGTTTAATGTTAATAATTTAATTTACTTGGGGGTTAAAAGGGCGAACCTTGAAACAAGTAGTGGGGTAGTTTATCATCTTGTATAACTTTAATTATTGCTAATTAGGGTAAAAGAAAAGGTTGACTAAGAAACAATAGAAAGAAGAGAGAGAGAAACGATCGATCGAGAGAGAGGAAGAAACGTAGCTTTGCGGAAGATAGTTCTCCCTTCTTGTTTTTCTATTTTCTAATTCCAAAACCCTCTTTCATTTTAACCTAATAAGCATATATTAAGTATAAGAGATGTTATAAAATAACGCCACGGTTTATTTTAAGGTTGTTCCTTTAACCCCAAGTAATTGAATATTAATATTAAGTCCATAACTTAATTTAATTATTAAGCGTGAAACGTCCAAAACGCTCTTAAAACATTAACAGAAATCCGACCCAGCCTGGGATTACGCAGTCTGTGACGGGCCGTCGTGCCTGCGAAGGTCCTCCTGTGCTTCCGTACAGAGGTCAGAGACTAGATTTTACAAGGGTCTGTGGACGGCCCCTCATGACAATTGAAGACGGTCGTCCCTGCCCCTCGTATTGACGGGTTTAAGAGAGGCGTCTCAGTACCCAAATTTTCTAATTCAAAGTGTTTTGGAAAACGAGGACTCCACTCGACGGTTCGGTCGTTGCCAAATTTTTTGGGGACAGTCCGTCGTGGGGGTCCGTCCGACTCAGGACAGTTTTTCCAGAAGTCAAATATGTGATCAAAACGCACTTAAACAGGTCGTGACAATAGATACCAATTTACCCCACCGTTCGTCCGCGAACGATTTATAAGAAGAAAAACAGGGGAAAAAAGGGAGTACTTAATATGTAAACAAATGTGGGTAGATTTCTTGCATATCCGCTCCTTCTCCAAGTGGATCTTCAACTGGTAGATTATTCCATTGAAATTGATGCGAATGACAATCTATCTTGATCTAACAATTGCGAATTTCTCTATCTAGAATGGAAACGGCTCCTCCTTCATAAGTCAAAATTTTCATCAAACAGGAAATGAGTCCCAACGAATGATGTAGTTTCCATCCCCATGGTATCTTTTCAGGATAGACCACCATGAAATACGGGTACAATCCTACAGCCCCTGGAGGCAAGGCTTAATTCTTAAAGACACCTCCCCTACTAGCTTAAGTAATTCAAATGGCCCAATTACCTCGGGATTAGCTTACCTCTTTACCAAACCGCATCACACCCTCATGGGGGAAACCTTCAGCAAAACTTTCTCACATCATGAACGCCAAGGTCCTAGCTTTCGATTCTGCATACTCCTTTGCCTACTTTGAGCGCTAAAAGCTGTCTTGATAGATTCACCTTCTCTAATGAATCCGTCACAAGGAGTCAGTACCCCACGTCTCACCGCGATGCATCAAACCAACCAATGAGCTACATCTCCTCCCATACATGCTTCTAAAGGAGCCATATGAATTACTTGATGATAGTTATTATTGTATGAAAAACTGGCTAAGGGTAAGAAGTTATCCCCAATGACCACCAAATTCTATCGCACACACGAAGAATATATTCAAGCACACTGAATGTTCGCTTAAGACTGCCCACGGTCTGAGGGGTGAAATGCAGTAATAGGTCCAAACATAGACCTATTCAGTAACAATGTTCTCCAAAACTTAGAAGTAAAAATGCGTACCCTATCTGATCTGTGGACAGTGGAAATCCATGCAACCGAACAATTTCTAGATGTGAGTCTGGCTAAACTTCTCGGCATTGCTAAGTTCACCTTAAACCGAAATGGAAATGAGCCGACTTAGTTAATCTGTCCAAATTACCAGATAGAATCAACACTTGCCCATGTCTTTGGAAGACCAACCACGAAGTACATGGAATTCTCTCCCACTTCAATTCAGGAAATGGGCAGTTCTGAAGTGTTCATCCCGGGCCTCTGGTGTTATACCACTTTACTTGCTGGTGACAATGGACATTTAGCAACCAAATCAAACAATGTCGCGATTCAATTCTACTCCACCAAAAGTGTTGTTAGGCACGGTACATCTTGGTTGCACAGATTATCAGAATAATCGGAAATTATGAGCCTCTGTAAGAATTGTGTGGATCAAATCATAACACGGGAACACATACCCTTCCTTCATTTAAAAACAACCTACTCATCCATTATCGGCTTTCTAGCCTTCCCTAAACACCATATCCGAATTCGGCTTATTTTATCATCATCAAACGGTTGCCGTCGATATTGGTCAAGAAAAGAAGATCTCGCCTCACACTGGCAAACAATCCTCCCTTTCATTTAATTTTTTCTAACTCATAAAAGTCATTAGCCCAGCGTCTGAACCTCTCCAGCAATGGAGCTAGAAAATGTAAGTGGATAAACTACCCATGCTCCCTTGCTTTCTACTTAAGGGTCTGCATAAACATTAGCTTCCTGGGTGATACAAGATGGTAATCATAAAATTAGGTCCAGTCTCCATCCACTCTTGTCTCAAATTCAAAATCTTCGAGTAAAGACATACCTGTTAACTACGATGATCCGTATAGACTTCACACTTTAACCCATATAGATAATGTCTCGATTGCATTAATGCAAAACACGTACTGCCAGCCAATTCCAAATCGTGGTCGGATAATTACGTTTCAACCACCTTTAAAAAATGGCCTCGAAGCATAAGAAATCCACATTCTTTCTTGCATTGGCCACTGCACAAAACCCGAATAGGATGCATCACAATACACAACAAAGTTTAGACCTTATGGCAAGTTAAGGACAGGGCGGTAGTCAGGCAAGGTCTTGAGTTCTGAAAGCTTTACTCACATAATCCGACCAACAAATGGAACTTCTGCTTAGTCAAGTCGTCAATTGGAAGCGATAGAAGAGAATCCATGACAAATCGACGGTAGTAGCTTGATAACCCACCAAAGCTCCCTATTTCCGACAAATAGTAGGTATTACCCAATTTCTTCACTGTTACATTTAGAAGCGATCCACCATCACCATCTTAGAAACCACGTGCACCTAAGAAAGAAACTGAATCGAGCCAAAACTCACACTTGAGAATTTGGCATAAAAGCTTCTTCTCCCTCAACATTTCAAACACAATTCAACTGTCTCATGTTCCTGCTTACTCTTGGAGTAGTACATTATCTCATCCACTAAATACGATCACAAAGAGATAAGATTATGGCTTAAAATCCGTCATCAAGACTCATGAAAGCAGCAGGGGACATTGTTAGTCCAAAAAGGACATACCAAGAATTCATAATGCCCTACCTTGGTCGAAAAGCAGTTCTTTCGTTGTCCCAAATGATCGCCCGTCCGTCTCCAATATTTTCACATTTGCAGCGCTTCCCCGTCAGCACTAGACCTCTAGTTCCCAATCTGTCGCAGTAAAGCGACACCTAAGTCCCATCTTGTCCCCTTCCCCCCCCCCCCTCCATGCACTCGAACGCCCCCTCATCTACTGAGAGGCCATAGAGTGATATCGCATTCTTACACCTGTCTATTTCCCCCTTTGATTCAGCTTGCCGAGTCATATCCCTATTCAGGCACTTTTCCCGACCACACGATCTCTATCTCGCCTTTTCATTGCCCTTCCATCTAAACACACACATCAGCGATTGTTACCCCCCATTTGCGCGGATTTGACCCCACGCCCCGCTCTACTTAAAGCATTTATCCCCCATTGTTACCACTCACTTCTCTTTCCGACATCGCTTCCGTGTGCCCTTTTATTACTTTCCCTTAACTTTTTCCTCGAGTGGATGCCTCTCTGATAAGATGGTTATTACCGCTACCATGCGCGCGCAGAGTCTACTTCCCGGCCTTCTCAAGATCGTGGATGCCACCGTAATTGCTCAATACTCTCGACCTCCCCGGTCTGGCCCTACAGCTTAGGATAGTGTGTACCCTGCAGGAACACATTCTAAAAAACTCCGCGGACATATGAATACGACCCCTTCATATTGACATCTTGTATTCCTTTTAGGGTCTACGTTATAATCTCTCGGAGTGTTTGTGCACCAAGTATGTTAATCTTTCTTATACCTCACCCCACCACTTTTACTTTAATCCATCTCTTCTTAGACAAGAGTACTAGTGGAAGATACTGAACCGGATTTGTGACGTGTATTCACCCTCCATCTATAACGGATTTGTCCCAGGCTTGGCCAACGTTACATTGTCTTAGCATACCAACTCAAGATTGCAAAAATTGGAGAACGCCAAGTCATACCCAGAATTCATCGAAATCTAACCATTCTAAGATACCAAGTATACATGCGTTATTGTCTCCCACAAAAGTAAAATAGGACAAGACCTATATACCCTTTTAACATCAAGACCTCACCACCGGAGTAGAAACACGAATCCTAGTGCATGTCAAGCTCAAGTCACAATGTCACATTAAGACAAGTAGCAAATGAGCCAGATACATATGAAAATATGAGCCAGGATCAAAATACTAAGATAGCATTGCAATACAACAAGAGAGTACATGTGATAACGTATTGAGCTCGATTCCGACCGCCCAGGGAGACGTAACATGGGCCCTATCACCTGTTACCCGTTGCCCTACCATGTTGTGCTCGTATGGCTCCAGTTTTCCCGTCACCCGGGCCGTTTGGTGCCCACTTAATCGGCCACCGCGTTCTCCAGAATAACGAAATTACCATGACAACCTCTACTCTAGTATGGGGGTTCTATTCTATGTTTTGGACAATTTATCTAAATGTCCAGTCTCCCCCATCCATAACACTCCTGGAGTCAAGGCATAGGCTCTCGAGAAAGTGTTGACCGCTATGAGGTGGACTCCCAACTTAAAGTCTGTAGGGAAGATGAATCTGGTCGCGGGGGGGGATGAGTAACCTCAATAAACCCTGGCCTCTAGAGTAAGAACCAGTAAACTCACCTCCCTTTCGAAACCTTTTGATGTCGACTGCCATGGTGAAGGTCATCGTCTTCCACTGACTTCACCTATCACGAAGTCTACCAATTCTTGAAAGGATTTTGCAGTAGGCGCTACCTGTAAGGCTGACATTATCCGCAATTTTCTGAACTAACCCCTTACAAAACGGCACGAATCCGCTCTGGAGTTGGGTGGCATACCTGGACTAATGCTGAAACTTAGCCTCATATGCAGTAAACCGACATCCTGACCTTGCTATAGGCTCAAGGAATAACTCTTTTCATATCTCTCAAAGTCGGGGAATATACTTTATCCATAAACAAGCTAGAGAATGTGCCCACGTCAAGGTGGTGCCTCTGTTGGTGCCACTCAACATGTGCCGCCACCACATTTTGGGTTCCCTTGAAACTGATAATTCACAAACTCAACACCAAAAAACCGTTAATACTATACCCATCTTGCGTAGTAGCCATGACAGTCAACAAGAAAATCGTAGGCATCCTCAGATTCAGCCACCCTGAAGACTGGCGGTTTCAATTTTCAGGAAAATTACTGAAAAGTTCATGCTATCATTTGTCATAAGGCCCCCTGTGGTCAGACGAGGAAACGGCCTATTTCATGAGGCAATCCATGCGGGGGGCCATAGTAGCTGCATGGTGTTACATCCGGAACCTGAGGTGGCTGGTTCAAAAAACAATGGAGGTGTCTGCCCGGATCAGGATAAACCCACTAAGAAAGCAAGAACCCTGATTGATCATCTTTGGGGTAGGTAGGGTGGATAATTCCTCATTTGAATATTGTTCATTCTCCCCATCCTACCTCTATACACTTCCTCGGTTAGTGGAGGAGTCAACAGCACTAGTACCAGATGGGCTAGGTGATCCCTCTTCTTAGAAGACGTCCTCCACGCTCTATCACGGACCTCTTGTCGCTGCTCCTCCTCGAGCTACAGCCCAGAAAATGGCTGGCTCAGACGCACCGTGTCAGACGGTGCTGGTGTT